>VXAX01000710.1:128474-154008 GCA_013399835.1 Leptocoma aspasia
GCTTGGCCCCCAGCCCCCTCTGCCAGTTCTCCTGCAGAGCAATGCCTGGCTGGGAATGATGATGGAGCAGAGATTCAGGGAGCTGGGAAGGGGCTGGAGCCCCAGCAGAGGCTGAGGGAGCTGGAAAGGGGCTGAGCCTGGAGAAAAGGAGGCTCAGGGGGGACCTTGTGGCTCTGCACAACTCCCTGCCAGGAGGGGACAGCCGGCGGGGTCGGGCTCTGCTCCCAGGGAACAGGGACAGGAGGAGAGGGAACGGCCTCAGGCTGGGCCGGGGGGGGGGTTTACACTGGATATTAGGGAAATTTTCTTCCTGGGAAGAGCTGGCAGCATCCCTGCTCCATCCTGGATGCTGCCAGCCGTCCCTGGCACTGCCCCCCTGCCAAGCTGTGCGACCCTGGGAGCATCAAGATCAAAATGACCCTGGTTTAAAATGAAAATAAGGATGATATTGTGGCTTTTCCTACTGGAAGCAGTTGAGGATCTCGCAGGACAGGGTGGGATGTGTTCGGTGTCAGTGCTTTGGTGTACCCCAAGTGCTCCCTGATAAGAACAGGACTTGCCAGCCCCTCCAAGGTGGTTCAGATCCAGTAGGATGGGATGGCTCCTTCCCACTGGGGTGGGCTCATGGCTCTGCTGTCCCCCACAGAGCTGGCAGGACGTCATGCCGGGTGTGCCCGGGGTGACAGCCCTGTGCCATGGCAAGAGGAGCACGCCTGGGCTCAGCTCCTGGGCTCCTGGCCCAGCCCGGGGCACTGGAGCAGCTCCAGCTCCATCTGCACCGAGGACTTTGCTGCCAGCTTTTGGGAGGGAATGGTGGAGCCGCTGCTGTGCCAGCAGGAGCCTGCTGGGCATGTCCCCATGGAAGGAGCTCATCCTGGGCAGGATGAGTCCTTGTTCCTCACAGGGAGAAGCCTGGACACAGCGAAGGAGCTGGGCAGACCCCCCTGGCAGGACAGGTCTCCACCCCGGAGCAGGAGGGAGAGCCTGGAGTCTCTGGGAGCGAGGATCTCCCGCCTGAGCCAGAGCCATGTGGGGGTGGCCTGGGGGGTCCCCTGGCCAGGCCCCTCTGCCCAGCCAGCCCTGGGCCACCGGGACTCTCCCCATGGGGACCTGTTGGCCACGGCCTTGCCTGGGCACTCCCGGAGAAGTCCAGGGATCTCTGCTGGCAGGAGCAGGGCTGGGGCAAGGACAGGCTCTCCTGGCAGCAGTTCTCCCAGGGCCAGCAGTGCCAGAACCAGGGGACATCCCACCCTGGGCGTCAGGCGACAGGAGCCACCACCAGCTCTCTGGGGACGTGGAAGGAATGTCACCTTCACTACAGATGACACGGACAGAGAAGGAGCAGACAGCAGCAGGAGTGAGTCCGGGCTGGCCGTGGGGCACTGGGAGGTGCTGGAGGAGAGTGCAGGCCAGTGACAAGCGGGGAAAGGGACATGGCAGGGCCAGGGACACTGTGGCAGGGACCAGCCCCGGTTGCCTGTGGGGTTTCTGTGCGTTTGTGGGCTCCTCCCTCCCCCAAATGCCATTTTCCCTGCAGGTGCTGGCACAGCTGTGGGAGCCCCCAGGCGATGGGGGTCACCTGTGTCCCCAGGGCTCCGTGGGGACCAGAAAGGGGGGCTGCCCTGCAAGGTATGGCCCTGGGGTCTGGGGTTTGGGGTCTGCCACGGGCACAGCCCCGGCTGGGACAGGATGCATTGGTGGGGGGCAGGGATGGATGCAGGGATGCTCCTGGCTCTGCTTCTGGCTGGGATCTGGAGAGCAGCAGGATGTGGCCAAGACACCAAGCTTGGCACTGGTCCTCGTGTCCTACGTGGTGGCCACAGAAATACACGAGGAAATGCAATGGAAAAGGGGCAAATGGGATTGTAACCCCAATCCTGGATGCCAGGGGCAGCCGGTGCCACTGCGCTGGTCCCTGCGGAGGAGCCAGGAGGGGACACGAGAGCTGGGATCTGATGCCAAGCCTCGGAGCCAAGGGGACAGAGCCAGGTATGGGAGCTCCAGGGATGGGTCCTGCACCGAGGCTGGAGCAGAAGGTGGCACTGGAAGCCCAAGAGGGGATGGGCACCCTGAGGGCAGAGCTGGGCTGTGGCGTCACTGGGGATGTGGGTGACGGTGTCCCTGGCACAGGACTGGCCTGGCACTGCTGGGACACACCTGGGACACCCATCACCGGTGCCACATGGACCTGCAGAGGATGGTGAGGTGACCTCGAGATGGGCCAAGAAGGGGTTGGCCTGGCACTGCTGCAGGTGGCAGGGACAGGCTGGGGGGGGTGTGCTGGCCACGGCCACAGCTCTGCTTTGCTGCTCCTGGGTGTGATGGGAGGGCCAGAGCCGGCTCCTGGAAGAGGCAAAGATGTGGGGATGGGAAAAGAGGAGTTTTTTCCAGTCTTGGCAGGGGCAGGGAGCCTGTGTGGGCCAGGAGCGGCTGGACAAGGAGAAAAGGAAAACAGAAGCTTCACAAGAAGAGAAACTGGAGCTGCTAGAGGTCAGCACATTCCCGGTTTTCCAGAGGGGCCAAGGTCACACCGGAGGGGCCGTGGGAAGGAGCACACACACCACACCCCTGTCAGCAGCTCAGGCCCTTTTCTAGCATCCCATGGGAAACATTCCGTGCCACCCAAATTCCTAAAGAGCCAAGCTGGATTTATCTGCAGAGAGGTTTTATTGAGGGACTGAGGCTTTTAGGAGAAGAATTTGTCGGGAAAACCACCCTTGTGGCTGTAGCAGACTGGGGTGACTGTCTGTGGGTCAGAAGGTCCCTGGAGAGCCTTGGCAGAGGCAGGGAGAGCTGGAATGTTGGGAAGGGCCGAGAAACAGGCAGGGCTTGAGGCCGGGGGGAGAATTCCTGGGCCCTGACCCACCAAGGCTCAGCTCTTTTCCAATGGGCATCGAGGCTGGGGTGCTGCGACCCTGGCCAGGAGGGCCCTGGGCATCCTGCCTGGACACTGCCCTTGGGAAGAGCCCTCCAGGAGCTGCGGGGTGGCCCTGGGCAGCCAAAAGGTGACGTGACTCCGGTTGTCCTGCAGAGGCTGCGGGAGCTGGAGCGGGGCAGCCGCTCCCTCCTGCAGCAGCGGCTGCGGGTGCTGCACCGGCTGCACGGGCTGCTCCGGAGGGACACGCTGGACACCCTTCGGCAGCTCCAGGAGGCGCTGGAGCAGGTCCGGGCAGAGAGGAGGGAACGGTGGGGGTGTGGGGCAGCTGCCAGGACACAGCCAGGCCCAGAGCCGGGGGCTGTGGCTCCCGCAGGGACGGGGGTCAGCCCAGCCGGGGGGGCACAGCAGCCCAGATGTGCTGCTCCTCTGAGGCTTTGTCCCTCCCCGGAGAGCGGCTGGTGGGGACGGCGGTGTCGGGGGCCCGGACTGTGCTGGGGGACAGAGGAGGGGCCCCCGGGTGTTTCTGTGCTTGTTCTGCTCCTTCCAGACCTCTGCTCAGCCCCGGGGGCTCCTGGCAGCTCTGACCTGGCCCCAAAGCTTTCCTAGGAGAGGCTGAGCGGGCTGGGGACAGAGCTGCTCTGATCCCTCTCTCCCTGTTCCTCCAGGACCGGGCCGGCAGGAGCTCCCGGCGGGATGTGGCGGTGCCGGGGCGGGCCGGGGGCTCCCGGGCCCTGGGGACACCCCCGCTGGCCCCGTGGGGACACGGCCCCCGCCCCAGCAGTGCCGTGGGACCGGGGCCCTCGCCGGCAGCCCTCGGGTGGGTCCCAGGAGCTGCCCAGGAGGACAGGAGGGGGGGTCCCACTCGTGCGACCCTCCCTGTCCCCTCCCTGTCCCCTCCCTGTCCCCTCCAGCTCATCCCTGCCCTCCCCCAGCCGCGCTCTCCACGTCCTGCGGGGGCTCCGGCAGCAAATCCAGCGGCGCCTCGGGCAGTGGCAGCGGGTGGAGGGAGCCCTGGGAGCCGCTGGACGGAGGAAGGAGGTGATTCGGGGTTGGGAGCAAAGACGTGCGGTCCGTGGCAGCATCAGCCCTTGGAGGAGCCCGCATTCCCCATCCCTGGAGCTTTCGCTTTGGAGCACAGGGCGGGGAGATGCCAGCCCCTCTCCAGCCCCTGTGCGGGTGACAGGGAGCGGGGCCAGCCGTGTTTCTGTCCCCGTGCAGGAGGGTGAGCAGGGGCAGCAGCCGGAGAAGGCCCCAGCCCCAGGAGCCCCGAGGGAGCCCCTGACCCAGGTGAATGCCCCAGGTCCTGTTCCAAGGCTGAGCTGGGGTTCAGGTGGCCAGGTCTCAGGGGGTTGGGGTCTCAGAGAGCCTCGGGGACCCCCAGATCACCTCCAGTGGCTCCGTGTCCAGCACTGTCTGGTGAAACGTCCATCAGGTGACATGGATGTGTGTCCTGCCACCTGGAGCTGCCCCACGTGTCCATGGCTGATTTCCAAACCACCAGGAGCCAGGAATGTGTGGACAGGATCCTCCTGGAGCTTCCAAACCTGGGCTGACCTGACCTTTCCCTCTCTTGTGCAGAGACAGAGGGAACATTCCCATCCCGCCTCCTCCCTGTCCCTGAGCTCCATTCCTGGGCTCAGCCAGCGTGCCCGGGACTCCCCGGGGCTCCTGCACCACCTCCAGCACCACTTCCAGGAGCTGCAGCTGGAGAAGACACAGAGCACGGGGAACCCGACTGCCCTGGGGGACATTTGGGCACCAGGGTCAGCGAGGAGGGCCGGGGACAGCCCCGGTGTGGGGAGTCCCCCTCTGGCACAGCCCCGCTGCTGATCCAGGGGAAGGAAGAGGGGCAGAGCTCCACCATGGAGCACAATTCCTGCTGGGAACAGCCCTGCAGTGGGGTTGTGACCTCAGGCAGGTCCCACCACCATCGGTCCATGCCACGGCACCAGTGAGCCCAGGGTTGTTTGCTGATCCTGAGGGAATCAGGTGGGATGGCCGTGGAATCCTGGGAACCCTCTCCTCTCCCCACTCTGCAGCTCCTCCTCTGCTCAGTCTCCCACTCTGCCATAGAGCCAGGGGCAGCTAGGAGGTGACATTTCCTTTTCTGCCCCACCACAAGAACACCAGTTGGGTATTTGGGAAAAATTCCAAGCTGAAAAGAAGGTTAAACGCTGGCCCAGGCTGCCCAGGGCAGTGGTGGAACCACCATCCCTGGAAGTGTCCAAAAATGGCTCCATGTGGCACTTTGGGATGGGGTGTAGTGGGATTTGGTCAAAGGCTGGACTTGATGACCTTGGAGGTATTTTCCAGCCTTTAATGGTTCCATGATTCTGGGTTTTCTCCCTGGACACTGAGGGCTCAGTTATGGAATTACAACAGGCAGAACAAAGCTCCTGCAAATTCCTGAAGAAGCACCACGAGGTTGTGACGGATCTTGGAGCTGCCAAGTGCCCTTGGGCAAGTGGGATCTGCCCACGGAGCCAGGCTGGGATCACTGAGAAGCTTAATGGAAAAACCCAAGGGAATTGTTCTGTTTGGATGCTTTAATTTAATTTGGAAAAGGAGAAACCCATTCCTCAGTCTCAGCACATCTCTTTGGGAAATGCTGGTTTTAATTTGCAGGAGAATATCCAAGGAAAGTTTCTCCATATGGAAAGGGGGAAATGGGAGTTTCTTGAAGGATTTTATTGCTGTGCCTTGTTCCCAGGAGAGGGAGGGGGTGAGGATTGAAATATCTATGTGCTTTCTTTCCAGTGAAAATAGAAGTGAGTTTTATTATATTTCTCTGCAATGTGGGATCAGGGAAAATTTGGAATCCCTCAGGGTGCTCGGCCGGTCCCTGGCTGAAGTCCAGGATTTATTATTTTCCTTTTAAGTTTCACAACCAGAGCAGTGCCACAAACACATTTTTATACAGAGCTTTTAATTAAACCCCGAATGTTTGCAAGGTTCCAGGAATGTCTCTGCCAGCCTCAGGGTTCCTGGACATGTGGATGACACCAAGGGACACAAACCTGATCCTTCAGCAGAAGATTGCTGGAGAAATGGTTCCCAAATCCCTGCATGGTCACAGCCAGGATTGCATCCCGGGGGATTTTCCATCTTGTCCGGGTCCCAGGTGTTCCCTCGTGATGCCACAGAACCAGGGAATGCTGGGGGCACCTCTGGGGGCACAGTCTGGGGTGGTGGGGCAGGCACCTGGGGTGCAGGGTCCCAGACAGTGCAGGGACCCAGTTTTGGGGTGCAGGGTCCTGGTGCTGGTGCCTGGGTCCATATGCAGGGTCCTGGATCCTTTGGAGTCTTCCCACTGCCACAAGAACGTGAAATTATTCCCCGGGGAAAAAAAAAAAAGGATAAAAAGGATGTGATTTAATGGAGGTCTTTTGTTTGGTTTGATTCTGGAGCGGGATGTGTCCTTTCCAATGGAGAGTGAGCTGGGAATGCTCTTGGGATGGAGCTTCACAGCCCTGTTGGGATTTTGGAATCAATTGAACACTTTCCTGAGAGGAACCTCTAAAGGAGGCATGAGGCAGCAGAGGGAGTCAGACTTCTAAAAACATCCATGAATTCACCTTTCCCCACCCCCATTTTGGACCTTTTTTCCTATCCTGGGATGCAGCTGGAATGTGCTCAGCATGGACACCTGCAGCCACTGCCTTGCTCTGGAGCCATCCAGAGCATTGGGATTGCTTTGTTTTGGAGCCACCCAGAGGATCCGAGGCATTGCTTTGCTCCTGGCCAGGGGAAGGGTTGCTGATGCTGTTAAAGGATCTGGAGTGCAGCACTTCCCAGCCAAACAGCTGGGAATGCCTCATCCTCTGCTCTGGAGCCAGGCTGGGAGAGCTGGGGGTGCTCACCTGGAGAGGAGAAGGCTCCAGGGAGAGCTCAGAGCCCCTTGCAGGGCCTAAAGGGGCTCCAGGAGAGCTGGAGAGGGACTGGGGACAAGGCATGGAGGGACAGGACACAGGGAATGGCTTCCCACTGCCACAGGGCAGGGATGGATGGGATATTGGGAAGGAATTGTTCCCTGGGAGGGTGGGCAGGCCCTGGCACAGGGTGCCCAGAGAAGCTGTGGCTGCCCCTGGATCCCTGGCAGTGCCCAAGGCCAGGCTGGACAGGGCTTGGAGCACTCTCATCAGCCCCAAATGAAAACAAACCGCCCTAATTCCCACTTTTCCTGGGCAATCCTGGCTCATCACCTCAGTTCCTTTGATGGCGATGGTGAACTCCAGCCATGCCTCAGGGAATGGGGTGGGTTTGGGGAGGGGTATTGACCACCTGCTGATTAATTCCTACTATTCCAAGGCAATATCAGCCTGGTTCTCCTGGTTAATTATTACTCACAGTAACGAGGGTGCAGCAGTGCTGAACTAAAGATGCATTTGCTGCCTTCTTCCTAATTCCAGGAATTCCTGCAGGATGCTGCTCCAGCAGAGCGTTTATTCCCATTTTAAGACATTTTGTAACTAAACTCTTTGAAAGGCACAAGTGGCAATGAGTATTTTACTCCAGAGGGTAACTCTGCATGGAAAGGGATTTTGGTGGTCCCACAGCAAAAATTCCCACCCATCCTAGAGAATTCCACTCCTTCCACTCCTCAGGCTGCCCACCCCAAGGAGCCCTGCTCCATCAGGTGTGTGTTTTGTTGAAATCCCATCATTTCCATGGAATGGCTGGGATTGCTGCTCAGTCCTCGACCATTATTGCCCATTAAGCAAGGCCAATTAATTCTCTTAATTTCAGCAAAATTAAATTTATTAGGTGCATTTTGTAGTCACACTGCACAAGCCCTGTTATCATTTATGGCTCTGGCAGGCAGTTATTGGGGTTTTCTTCTCATTCCCATTCTCCATGGATGCTCCCAGCTAATTGTGCCCATGGTGAGAAATTCCCACCTTTCCTGGGAAAATTGGGGCAATGAGGGAAAAGGAGGAAATTTGCCATTGGCCAATCCTGGAAGTGGTGCCCATCCCTGGCAGTGTCCAAGGCCAGGCTGGATTTGGCTTGGAGCACCCTGGGATAGTGAAAGGTGTCCCTGCCCATGGCAGGGGATGGGATGGGCTTTAGGTCTCCTTTAGGAATGTTCTCTCATTTAGGAATGTTCTTTCATCCCTTGTGGAAGGAGAGCAAGAGGGGAAAAAAACCAAAGCAAACCCACCCACCCAAGCAGGAGCAAAGAAAATCTTTTTCCACTTGGTTGATATGAGAAACTGGATGGAAAATTGAATGGAAAAAGGAAATAAAAACAAAAGGAAACCACTGGAATCACACAGAAAAAGATGGAAAATTATGGGAAAGAAATAAGAAAAACGAAAAGCAATATCTGCCACCATTTTGTCGGGGGGTAAATGATAAGAAAGGAGATGAAAGTTTTGCTGCCCTGCTGGGATTAAGGATTTTGACAGCCAGCAAGCAGCAGAGCAGGGAAATTGCTCCACTTCCCAATCCCAGAGGGAAGGAATAGGGGAAAAATCCCTTCACTTTTCCCCCAGGAAAAAGTAAAGCAAAAAAAAGGTAAAATCTGATGAAAAAACTTTTCTACACTTTACTGATAAAAGGGAGAAAGACTGAAGAAGATGAGGGGGAAAATGGGAGAATAAATTAGAAAAACTGTGGAAATAAGAAAAAATTCATTTAATGGAACTTGGAGAGCAAGATCTCTTTTACAGCAACATTGACACAAAACCAGGACACACGGCTGGGTGTGAGCAGGATTGGCAGAAACCTGGGAATTAGCAATGGAAAAGCCAAGCAAGGAGGGGCTGGGAGAGTGGAAAGTGCTTGGAGCCAACAAATGGATCAGTTTGGGAGATCCTGGTGCCTCTCCCTTCCCAAAGGTGCTTTAATGGGCACCCTGGGATAGTGGGAGGTGTCCCTGGCCTTGGCAGGGGCTGGGAATGGATGGGATTTAAGGTCCTTTCCCACCCAAGCCATTCCATAATTCTGTGAAATCCTGGAGAATTCCTGATGCTTACTGGACAAAGGTCAGCAAATTGTAACATCTGCCAAATCTTTTAAAAAAGTGGGATACTCATAGAAAGCAGAGCTGTGGAATTCCCATCAGGATTTTCAGCCTGAGCACCTTTGGGGGTGTTTGGGAGAATTTGGGGGTGTTTAGGGAGGGGTCCCACCCTAAGGCTCAGGGCACCACCTTTTGTGTGCTGCTGATTTTTAGGAGTTGTCGTTTATAGGAAAAAAATGGTTTATTACTTTTTTTTTTTTTTTTAAATCCAATTCCCTGCAGGAGCTGCATCCAGTGGGTGTTGGAATCACGCAGAGCTCCTGTTTTAATTAGAACCCTGGAAAATGTGGCAATTAGGGAAGGAGTCAGAACAGCTCTGCAGTCACTGAACGCTGCACTGAAACTGCAGCTGCAGCCTCAGAGCCCAAACCAAGTCCCAGACAGGCAGAAAATTCCCAGAACAGCATCCTGTGGCTTTTTCCTTCCCATGGCCACACACACAGGATCCATCCTGCCTAAAATTAATGGGATAAAAGCAAGTTTGGGGCTAAAAGCAAGGCCGGGGTTAAAGCTGGGCATTTAATCTCTCCACAATTTGCAGATGGAGAGCGGTGGCGCCTTGTGGGAGGCTCTGAGCTCATCCCAAGGGTTAAGTGGAAGCTTTTCCTTTTGGATAATTCCCGCTGGGGCTGAATCCCGGTGCGGGGAGCAGGGAGCAGCCCGAGGCAGCTCTGCAGGGATGCTCTGTCCCACTAGATGGCAACTTCGCTCTGCACAAGGCGAGCTGCGTTCCGAGCGCTCGGGAAACCGCAGATGGGATAAAAAATCCAGCAGCTCCCGCTTCACTGGAGACTTGAGGGGTTTCCTCCTCCGAAAGCAGCGGGATACAGATGTGCAAGGCACAGTGACACCTCTGGAGTGGCTGTGGGTGGACACAGCTGGGTCTGCAGGGAGGGATGGAGCGTTCCCGGCTGGGAGCCGTGGCTGAGCACATCCCAAATGTGCCAGCCTCCCTCTCTTTGTGAAAGCTGCTCTTCCCAAACGCTGCCTTTGGGATTTCTGTCAACCTGAGCCAGGTGGGGTCTCTGCAAGAGCGTGGAGAAACGGCACCTCCCGGGGTTCAGATCCACAGGATCCTTCCACACTCCATGGCTGAGAGCCAGACCTTGGGTGAAACACCCTAAAGCCAAAGCCTAGTATTGCTGTGGTTTGTATGTTGACAAAGGACTCTTGATAATAATATTGGAAGGTTAAATATGATTTATTAACATGACTCCATAATACAAAGGATTTGGGCTATTATCTGCCCAGCCTGGAGCATCTGAAGCTCCTGCCTCAAGCTCCATCCAAGGAATGCCAGAATAGCTTACACAATCAGAGATAACAACTTTTCACCTCATAGGCTGAAAGGAAGAAAACCCCCATCTCCTATTATCAGGAGAGAGGCAGAGAAACCATCTGTGTCCTTGAAACACAGATCAGAGATTTGTTTATAGAAACTTGTACAGAGTAAAAGACAGTAAAAGATGATTTCCCATAGGAAGAATTTTTCTGCAGGCCTGCATGCAGAGAAACTTATAATATGTTCATGCAACGGCCTAGGCCTGGGCTTGTTGTAGAATCATGGAATATCCCAAGTTGGAGAAGACCCCCAGAAATCACCCATTCCACCCCTGTCCCTGCCCAGACCCCCCAACAATGTCACCCTGTCCATCCCTGGAGCTCTGTCCAAAGGCTCCTGGAGCTCTGGCAGCCTCGAGGCCGTGCCCATTCCCTGGGGAGCCTGGGCAGTGCCAGCACTGGACATCTGTGACCCCAAAGGAGGGATAAGGGACAGTTTTTCCTTTTCCCTGGCGTTTCCATGTTTCCCTGGGCAGGTCTCTCCCCATTCACCACTTCCAGCAGAGCAGCTTTGCTCCGCTCTCAGGCGGGTTTGAGCAGAGCAGATCTATCCCAGAGCACATCCTCCATCCCGGGGAAACTCCACGTGGGCCTTTTCCCCACACAGCCAAAGCAATGTGAGGAAAAATCTCCTCCATAAACCAGGAGATTTCCATGTCCAGCCTCACTGGGAGCTTTAGAGCAGGACACATTCCTGTCCTTCATGTTCACCCTTGTTGGCACCTCTTGGACCACTCCTGCTGGACAGAGGCTGCTTTAATCCAGCTCAATTCTGCGTGGAGTCAAAGCCAGCAGCAGGAAGAAGGAATTGTACCTGACCCTCCATGATCCTCATTCCTACAACACATAGAAGGTGTTCCCCTGAGGTGTTTCCTCTTCCAGAGGCACAGGGCATTGCTGCCTCCTGTGCACCTGGAAAAAGGGAAAAACGGGGCTGGAAAAGTGTTAAACACTCCAGGCAGGAATGCTGCTCCTCACTGGCACTCAGGGGTTGCTCGCATGGAGCCCAAGGAGAAACCTGAGGCTGCTCTGTCCTCCAGAGCAGGGTGAGGGTGGCACTAAAGGAGCAGTGGCACCTTCAGTGACGGTGACACAGTGACCAGAATGTTCATGCTGGCACAGCTCCCTCTCCCAGGTAGGAAGTGCTCCTAACAGCACGGCAAATCTGATTTTTGCTGGATACAAATTCCACCAAGCAGCCAAAGCCTCAGTGAAATGCTCAGCGAGGCTGGGATTGAATTCCAGCTGTGGGAGACAGGCAGCAGCTCCAAGCTGGGGAATGTGAGTTGGGGACAGGGGCAGGGAGATTTTGGGAGCACAACTGAGGCTCTTGAAGGAGAAGAAGAGCATGGAGGAGAATACGGATCTGCATGGAGAAGAGCAAGGGGATGTGGGGGAAGCTGAAGCTGGGTCTGCCCCATCCCTGGAAGTGGCCAAGGCCAGGGGTTGTTTGGCCACTGCTGCCTCCAGCCTCCAGCCTTGCCTGGTGAGCAGCACATGGAATCTTTGACACATGGAATGGCCTGGGTGGGAAGGGACCCTAAAACTCATCCAGTGCCACCCCTGCCCTGGGCAGGGACACCTTCCTCTATCCCAGGCTGTTCCAAGCCCCATCCAGCCCTTGGACACTTCCAGGGATCCAGGAGCAGCCACAGCTTCTCTGGGCACCCTGTGCCAGGGCCCCTGACCCTCCCAGGGAACAATTCCTTCCCAATATCCCATCCAAAACTTTCCTCTTTTAGTTTAAAACTTGATCTATCACTCTCTGCCCATGTAAAAATTACTCTTTCCTGAAGATTTGGCTGCTGCTCCTGCAGGATCTGGGTTACCCTGCTGGTTATCCTGGGGAAAAGGAGGCAGCAGAGGAAGGAGGGCTCGATTAACACCACTTCAAGTCCTGGATCCTCCATGAGGATCCTCCTCCACACCATCCATAGGACCCTGCATCCTTCCAGTGCCCACTGGAAGTTCAGGCATTGCCTTCCAGATGTATTTTCTTTCCCAAACACAGCTGAGCAGGAGGCTGGAATAATCCAAAGGACAGAATGAAGAGGATCAAACTGCAGCAGAGAACCAACTGCAGGTTTCCAGGAAAAAGGAGTTTCCAGGAATCCTCAGTCTGGAAACCTTGATGTGGGACGAGCCAGAAAATGTGGCTCAAAGTGGTGCCTTGGTGGATGAAGTTATACAAGAATATATATATACAAGTTATATCAGAAACAAGCTGATAAAATAAACGGTAACACTTGGTAGTGCCGGCTGGTTCTCATTCCAGAGCTCCAAAGGAATTCAAGGATGAAATAGCTGAGCTATTAACAGCATTAACTCTGCTGTGAGAGCTCTCACTTAACATTTCCTCACCATCAGAGGGAAAGAAAGCAGTGAGACCTTGACTGGAAAAAATGCTCCTGAGCAGCTCCAGGAACGGCAGATTATTAAAAGTGATGTTCAAATGAGGTAGAACTGCACTAAGGAGGGGAATTAGGGAGCATGGGAGACCAGCTCCTGGGAAATTCAACCAGGCTTTTGTCCTGGAGTTTCTGAGGGAGGCAGCAAGGGAGGAGATCAAGTGGCCCAGAGATCCAACGGGAATAATCTACTTGACTTTCCTAAGGATTTTTACCAAGTTCTCTAATCGAAGGACATGTAACAGCTTCAAAGACACATTGTCACAGGGGCATGGAGTGACTGGGACAAGGGGGATGGATTAAAGGTGAAGGAAGGAAGGTTTAGATTAAATATTGGGAATAAATTCCTCTCTGGGAGGGTGGGCAGGCCCTGGCACAGGGTGCCCAGAGAAACTGTGGCTGCCCCTGGATCCCTGGCAGTGTCCAAGGCCAGGCTGGACAGGGCTTGGAGCACTCTGGGACAGTGGAAAGTGTCCCTGCCCATGGCAGGGGTGGGAATGGATGAGCTTTAATGTCCCTTCCCACCCAAACCATTCTGGGGTTCTGTGAAATCTTGAAGAATCCTGAAGTCCCTATGAAATGAGAAGGAAAGTTCTGCCAGAGGTGATCAGGATAAAGACTGGGAAGCAGAGGAGAGCAGAAAGAGTTCAGGCTGCACAGGGGTGAGCTCTACAAGACTTGACCTTCATAATGTTTGGAAGTCTAAGCTCCAGACTGAGCCCACAACTGAGAGATGAGCAAAGATGAAAACAGAGCCCGACTGTCCCACTTTGGGACAGAAGACACAATTAATTCTGAGTCAGTGCCTGTGAGAAACAGCTAGGACAGCCTCAGCCAGACACCAGGGCCAAGCCTGGAATGAGAACTCCTGGACCTGGTTCCACGTGCTGGTTCTTCCATGATCTCTGCACTCCTCTGGCTCCTGGATTATCCCCAACAGTCCTGCCTGGGATCTCTTTCCCTGGAGCAGCAATAACCACAGTGGTCAGTGCTCAGGGGAGCCCTGGGGAGCAGCACCAGCCTGGAGAGATGAGAATTCCTTGGCTCCAGCAGCCTGTGCCTTGGGGATTCCCTTTGGCCTCTCTTTAATAGCTCTGCACCCAATAATGTCTGGTTTTCAGTAAATCCTCTGCCCTGTGCCTCTGGAAGTTGGGATGAGGACAGGGAAGACTCCCAATGTCCTGCTTGCAGCTGAACCTCTGTGTTTTATCAGGATGGTTCCTTTTCATTCCCTGCCTGTCCCCACCATTCAAATTTTCAATTTTTCTGACCCCTGCGAAGAGCTGTGCTGACATTTCCTCAGAAATGTCCCTCATAACTCCAGCCCTCCTTCCTGAGTGGGGATTTTTCAGAACCCATTATGGTCCATTTGGAGTCAGGGTTTGTTTCCCCTGTGTGCATCCATTTCCATTTGTCTCCTCTGAATTCCAGCTGCTGTTCTGTCACCCTCTCAGTCACTATTACGAGCTCCTCCCGGAATTCTCTGCAGGCAGTGCCAGCCTTTTCCACCTTCAGTAACTCGGCCCTGCAAACCTGGTTATGATTCCATCCTTTCCTTCACAGACCATGGAGAAGTGTCCTGCCTTCAGCAGAGATCCTTTCACAATCCACCTCCTTGCACTCCAGGAACCAAGAGCTTATTCCTATTCTTTGATTCCCAATTTTAAGACATTTTTTTAGTGTTTGTAAACATTTTTAAGCCATTTTTAAGCCATTTTAGACATTTATCTATGAGAACCTTCTCTTATCATCTCAGATCATCTCCAAGGCTTTGGAGAGACCATGTTCCTGCTCCAGCAGCAGATTCATGAGTGTGCTGAGGTGTTCAGCACCCCTTGGTGCATCTTTCCCCAAATCCTCTCCCACTTTTCCCGTGGGCCCATGAAGGATTTCAGCACTTGCAGTTTTCCTTGGCAAGGAGCTCAGCAAATCCAATTCCTGTTGCATGAAGAAAGAGAGTTTGTGTTTGTTTTGACCTTGATTCCTGCTTGTTTCTCCTTTTCCTTCTTCAGGAAGAGAATCAAAAGCCGAGTCCTTGATGTCCTCTCATGATTTTGTTGACTTCTTCCATACCTTTGTCACAGCAAATCCCTTTTCTCTGCTGGAGAATCTCATCCTCCAGTTTTCCTCATGCAAAACCATTCCAGACCTTTGACCACCTCCTTGTGCCCTTGTTTTCCTGGCTCTGCTGTATCATGGAATGGGATAGAAGGGATCCTAAAAACCATCTTGTTCCTTGTGTCTGAGGTGAGGAGGTGACAGTGGCACCAGAGGCCAAGGACATGGCTCAGCTGAGGATTTACATGGCTCTGGAAGTGCATTTCCACAGATCAGATCATTTCCCACAGATCACCAGCATTCCCTACAAGGTTTTCCAGGAGCCACCACTGGTTNTCCCACCCAAACCATTCTGGGGTTCTGTGAAATCTTGAAGAATCCTGAAGTCCCTATGAAATGAGAAGGAAAGTTCTGCCAGAGGTGATCAGGATAAAGACTGGGAAGCAGAGGAGAGCAGAAAGAGTTCAGGCTGCACAGGGGTGAGCTCTACAAGACTTGACCTTCATAATGTTTGGAAGTCTAAGCTCCAGACTGAGCCCACAACTGAGAGATGAGCAAAGATGAAAACAGAGCCCGACTGTCCCACTTTGGGACAGAAGACACAATTAATTCTGAGTCAGTGCCTGTGAGAAACAGCTAGGACAGCCTCAGCCAGACACCAGGGCCAAGCCTGGAATGAGAACTCCTGGACCTGGTTCCACGTGCTGGTTCTTCCATGATCTCTGCACTCCTCTGGCTCCTGGATTATCCCCAACAGTCCTGCCCGGGATCTCTTTCCCTGGAGCAGCAATAACCACAGTGGTCAGTGCTCAGGGGAGCCCTGGGGAGCAGCACCAGCCTGGAGAGATGAGAATTCCTTGGCTCCAGCAGCCTGTGCCTTGGGGATTCCCTTTGGCCTCTCTTTAATAGCTCTGCACCCAATAATGTCTGGTTTTCAGTAAATCCTCTGCCCTGTGCCTCTGGAAGTTGGGATGAGGACAGGGAAGACTCCCAATGTCCTGCTTGCAGCTGAACCTCTGTGTTTTATCAGGATGGTTCCTTTTCATTCCCTGCCTGTCCCCACCATTCAAATTTTCAATTTTTCTGACCCCTGCGAAGAGCTGTGCTGACATTTCCTCAGAAATGTCCCTCATAACTCCAGCCCTCCTTCCTGAGTGGGGATTTTTCAGAACCCATTATGGTCCATTTGGAGTCAGGGTTTGTTTCCCCTGTGTGCATCCATTTCCATTTGTCTCCTCTGAATTCCAGCTGCTGTTCTGTCACCCTCTCAGTCACTATTACGAGCTCCTCCCGGAATTCTCTGCAGGCAGTGCCAGCCTTTTCCACCTTCAGTAACTCGGCCCTGCAAACCTGGTTATGATTCCATCCTTTCCTTCACAGACCATGGAGAAGTGTCCTGCCTTCAGCAGAGATCCTTTCACAATCCACCTCCTTGCACTCCAGGAACCAAGAGCTTATTCCTATTCTTTGATTCCCAATTTTAAGACATTTTTTTAGTGTTTGTAAACATTTTTAAGCCATTTTTAAGCCATTTTAGACATTTATCTATGAGAACCTTCTCTTATCATCTCAGATCATCTCCAAGGCTTTGGAGAGACCATGTTCCTGCTCCAGCAGCAGATTCATGAGTGTGCTGAGGTGTTCAGCACCCCTTGGTGCATCTTTCCCCAAATCCTCTCCCACTTTTCCCGTGGGCCCATGAAGGATTTCAGCACTTGCAGTTTTCCTTGGCAAGGAGCTCAGCAAATCCAATTCCTGTTGCATGAAGAAAGAGAGTTTGTGTTTGTTTTGACCTTGATTCCTGCTTGTTTCTCCTTTTCCTTCTTCAGGAAGAGAATCAAAAGCCGAGTCCTTGATGTCCTCTCATGATTTTGTTGACTTCTTCCATACCTTTGTCACAGCAAATCCCTTTTCTCTGCTGGAGAATCTCATCCTCCAGTTTTCCTCATGCAAAACCATTCCAGACCTTTGACCACCTCCTTGTGCCCTTGTTTTCCTGGCTCTGCTGTATCATGGAATGGGATAGAAGGGATCCTAAAAACCATCTTGTTCCTTGTGTCTGAGGTGAGGAGGTGACAGTGGCACCAGAGGCCAAGGACATGGCTCAGCTGAGGATTTACATGGCTCTGGAAGTGCATTTCCACAGATCAGATCATTTCCCACAGATCACCAGCATTCCCTACAAGGTTTTCCAGGAGCCACCACTGGTTGTGTTGCCATCCCTGATGAGTGATTTGACACTGCAGATGCTCCCTGACAAAATCTCCCTCCATCCTCGGGGAGTTCTGGGCTCCTCTTGTCACCGTGAGTCCCCTCCAGCACTCCCCTCCTGGCTCTGCTCCCTGATTGCATCCTGGGATTTACAGGGCTCCTCCTTCCTCTCCCTGCCCAGAGCTGTGCTCTGACTCCCTCTCCTTCCCTCATCGTTTTACAGCTTTTGGGCCCCCATTTCTCTTCACAAACCAATCTGCAGCGTTGTCCACTGCGTTGCTTTTCTCCCTGCTTGGGAAAGGAATAAATTTCATTATTAATTTTGGCACTTTTTAAAGAAGGATGTGAAGACCTAAATCACATCCCAGCCACAAGAGCAGAGTGACGCCCACGAGTTGTGTTCTGGCCCAGGTCATCTTTCAGGGGACACTCAAATGCTGCATTATTTGGTGCCTGATGGTGTTCCACAGCCTCTTTATAACATCTCAGAGGTCATTTGCTGCAGAAAATGGTCCCTCACAGGAGGCTGGTGGAGATTTGTGCTGGGCACAATCAGGGATGAAGCTCTAACACCTGATACTGCAGGAGAGAAAAAGAATAGCTGGGCTGTTCAGGATGAGTTGCCACACTTTACAAAGTGGATGCAACTCGGTTTCCATCCTCAAGGTGTTTTTTTTTCCCCTATTGAGCTGGTAATGGCTCCTTTGGAACCTTTGGAATGGAGATTTCTTTACCAAGTGACCTGTGAAATATTTCTGACTGAAAGCTCCTCCCAGAGCCAGAGAATTGATTTTCAGATGTCTCAGCAATTCCTCTGAGAGAGCAGCTCTCCAGGACTCCTTGTTTTTGAGATAGTCCAGCACTGAGATAACAAGGGAAGGCACCTTGCCCGTGGAGATGGAATTTGGCTGACAATATCCTGGTAATGTCATTCTCTCAGGACCAGCATTGCTCCCTGCTGACCCCTTTGTGTCACCTCTCAGGGCTCAGGAGCACAGCAGGAAGGGAGGGGACCCTTCAGACCGTTTATGTATCAAACTCCTTGTCCATCAGAAAGGCATATTTCAAAAAACTCATGGAACAGAACGTGGCCACTGTTCAAGGCACTCCTGTAGGAGATAAATTGTTGATAGGCACAAAATCCATGCGGGGAACAGAGACTCAAAGGATCCCAAAGGCCCAGAACCCAGGGCTTGCATTTATTGAAATTATTTTTCCTACGGATGCAGCCTCCTGCTCTTCAAAGTCAAGGATGCTCCCAAATCAAGCCCTGTGGCTCTGAGCTGCCTGCAGGAGTGTTTGATTTATGGGGCCATGTGTGAGATGCTGGCAGGGAACCCCTTTAGCTGACCACATGGAGCCTTTCCTGAGATGTGATCAAAAATCCATGTTTGAACCTGTGCACTCACCCATCCCCTCATGAATGATTGCAGCAGGCAGAGCCTTGATGCTGACTTTGGGCTCAGGCTTTTCTCCTTGCAACTCCAGTTCATGAAGTGTCTGAAGTGCTCAGAGCTGCAGTTTGTTCTTGTCTTTGCCCCTCACAAGGTCTCGCACAAGGAGAGGTTGGGGTTCGACCACGGCGCATCTGCAGCAGTTCCTGTTCAAGCTCATCCCACCTGCTCAGGGTTGGTATTTTGTGGGAATACTCAGAGGAAACTCCTCTGTCTCTGGCCAGCAAGAGCTGTCCTGGCTCCCCTGGGCCTCTCCCTTGGGCACAGCCCTGTGTGAGAGCCACAGAATGATGGAAAAGCTTCTCGCAGCACTGGAGCTCTTGCTGAACTCTTCACAGCACTGCTCTGCACCAGTGCCCGGGGTGCTGCAGGTCCTTCCCAACCAGGGGGGTGAAGGCAGGGCTGTTCCTCATGGAATCATGGTTGGAAAAGCCCTCTGAGATCATCAATGCAACCATGAACCAAGCACCACAATGTTCCCCACTAACCCATGTCACAAGTGCCACATCCATGTGGCTTAGGGCTGGAGCTGTCCCTCTGCAGAGTACAGGGCCACCAGAGGCTGGTTAGGGACCAGCATCACTTTACAAATTAATTTAGGGAGACACTTCCAGTGTTTTTGAAGGGTCTGTAGAGCCCCTTGTCTTTTTAACAATGTAAATCCTTGTACTGGAAGCTTAATTCCAACTAATGGGGGAGAGATGGTGTCAAAACATATGGAATTTGCCCTTTTTTGGAAAAAACGATCACTTTGAGAAGTGCAAAACTTGGAAATAATACGGAAAAAAAAATTTGTATTCAAACACAAACACACAAAACGCAACCAGGAACATCTCAGGGTTTCCCCTGTACCTGCCCTGTGAGGCTCAGCCCTGAAGAATGCTCTGAATGTGTCCCCTGCCCTGGCAGGCTGGCAGTGCCCTGCCAGTGCTCCTGCACTGCTGGGAGATGCACTGGATCCCATGGATCCACACAGTGGGGCTCTCATCCCACCTCGTGGAAGGATTCTCCAGGAGCCAGAGGTGAGCCTGGCTGGGCCCTTCCTGCAGCTGCATTTGGGGTGAACACCTCCTGATTTGCAGATCTTTTTGACTCCCTCGAGGTGTGCAGTGGCCCTGGCTGGTTATCCCACTGAATTCCAGCACCCTGGCTGCCCCTGGCGCTGGAGCCAGGAGCTGAGGTTTTCCTGCTGCTCAGCCCCATCTGCGGGGGAGGCAGCTGAGCCTTTTTTGGGGGGTCTGATTTTGGAAGGTGGCCTCAATGAGGAGCATCTTCCCAGTGCCTTGGGATGATCCCTGGGACTGATTTGGGCTCTGGGTGTTCACTGGGATGGCACCTGTGCCCTGGCCACCTCTGGGCTTCCCAGAGAGATCCTGCTTCTCCCTGCTCTCTCCTCTCTTCCCAGGTTTATGGAATCCCAGCAGCATCCTGAGCTGGATCATCCCAGACTGGAATGGCTTTGGGGTGCAGCAGCTTTCAGCAAGGCAGGGCCAGAATTTTGGAATGATTCAGGTGCTCAGGGTACCTAAAGCTTTCCCTGCCTCTATCCCTCTGCTCCCTCCCTCCCACTGCCTGTCCAGTGCTGGGGACGTGCTTCCAGGGGCAATTCCTTCATGCAGGAGGAATGTCACCCGTCCTGAGTGTGTCCCACCCCTCTGTGACCTTGTGGGCAGCTTTTGTCCCTCCCTGGCACAGGGAGCTCTGGGGGCACAGCCCTGTTTTCCCTGTTTTCCTGCCAAGGGTTAATTCCTGCTTCAGTGCCAGACCCAGGAGAAGTTTCCAGGAGCAGCACCCACACCATATGCCCAGGATTTAGCTTTATAATCATCCTGGCTTTAGCAACAAAGCTGGAAAGAGAAGCATTTTTGTGTTTATTAGACATAAGAAGATCTCGGTGGTTAAGAATCCACGGGGCTGAAAATGGGAAAAGAAGAAGGAAAAAAAAAAAAAGCAACAAACTCTTTGATAAGCCTGAAAGATTTAAGAGCTGGAGCCTGCATCTGTGTTGCCCAAAATATCTTGGATAAAGCTGCTGGGATGGGGGGAGCCATGTGAGTTGTGCCACCCCACTGGTCTTGGCCAGGAGCATCAATCCCTTCATCCTGCCAGGATCACTTTCAAGTGGAATCTAAACCCAGGCTGTTTGTTTTCACTCGTCGTTTTCTTCCATAAATGAATCCTGGTTTTCCTCAGGGAGAATCCCCAGCAGGTGTCAAGAGCATGCAAGATCTCTTCCTTCTCCATGTCGAGGAAATTACTTTTGTTGTTGATTTTTATTATTCCCAAACCCACATGTCCATAGAAAACAGCCCAGAGTGGGTGTCCCCTTCCCCATCCCACCCCAAAACCAGGAGCCACAGAATTATGGAATGGTTTGGGTTGGAAGGGATCTTAAAACCCTTCCAGTCCCACCCCCTGCCCTTCACCATCCCAGGCTGCTCCCAGCCCCAGTGTCCAGCCTGGCCTTGGACACTCCAGGGATGCAGGGGCAGCCATAGCTGCTATGGGACACCCAGGGATGTTCCTGCTCCAGCAGCCTGAAGTGCTGTTTGCTGTTTCCCACTGCTGGGAATCCAGGGGTCCCAGAGTGTTTTTATTCCCATGAGTGTCATCAAAACGAAAGGGCTACAAATGAGAATAAACTCATCAAACACTGATGGCATTTTCATGGCTGTGCTTGAAGAATTGTCCCTCTTATCCACAGAATCCTCCTGCTTGCTTCAGCACATCCCTGGGTGCTGGCACAAGGTGACCTGGCAGCTTCTGCAAGTAAATACCCAGAA
Source organism: Leptocoma aspasia (assembly GCA_013399835.1). Taxonomy (NCBI): domain Eukaryota; kingdom Metazoa; phylum Chordata; class Aves; order Passeriformes; family Nectariniidae; genus Leptocoma; species Leptocoma aspasia. The sequence goes on from VXAX01000710.1 coordinate 149,633, forward strand.
AAAAAATTGGAAAAACCCCACGCTCTATTGTTGGCTTTGTGTAAAAGTCTTCTAACGTGACCTGGCTCCAGCAATGGCCTCATTTTTCTTTTCCACACTCTCTCCTCTGCTTCTCTGCCAGAAGATTTGTCTTTTAAAGGTTCATTCAGGCTCAGATGTGGCCTCAGGCCAAGGCTGGTGCAAGTTTTAGGTGTTCTGGCTGCTTTAATAACTCAAACTGGGCTAAAGTTCAAGAGTAAGGGCTCAGTGCTTCCTGGGAATCAGCTCCCTCTGGAATTGGCCACCCCCAAATCAGGAATGTGTGGAATAAAACAGATATAACCAAAGCTTTGGATTGCTTCTCTGGGTTGTGCTGAAGGAGAAACCAAGGGGTAGAAAGTGGTCCCTTAGCCTCATGTCCATTCCCTTCAGGGGTTCACAATTCCAAAGCTCCTTTTACACACATGGGATTATTTTAGGCAGCTCCTCCCAGTTTTTGCTGTTCTGTCACTGTCACCATGCTCTCGACATGGACCATGGATAGTGAAAGCACCAGAGGGGTGGGAATAATTTTTCCAGGTGATGAGGTTTGGTGTCATAAATTGCAGCTCTTCTTAAAAATATTAATAAGCATTTACAGCCCTCAGACAATGTTTTTGTGGACAGTCACACATTTACCCTTTGGAAACCCCTCTGGAGCAGTTTCCCAGTGGTTTCCAGGAGGACCTGGCTGTGCCATAGGTCCCTGGAGCCACCCAAGCCTTTGGTCACCTGGGCCAGGTGTTCCCCCAGCAGCCCCAGTCCCTCCCAGCACTGAGGGGATCACGCTGGGAATGGGGCAGGGAGCTGACAGAGACAGGCCCTGGATGTGCTGGTTATCCTTCAGGAATATTGAGTTAAAATAAACCTTTAATGCATGTTCTATGTCAACATCCAATTGAATTTGGGAACAGGATCTTCCTGTAATATTTTTTAACTTTCTCTCTTCAGTTAAGACGTAGGAAAATTTAAATGCTTATTAATTGTAGCTTCCTTTCTTCCCACTGTCCTCAACAAAGTCATGGGCTTGGAGTTAGAGTTTTCCCATCTTTTATATTTAAATGGATAAATATTTTCCCACGAACTCACCCAAGCTGTGTTTTCTCCCCTGAGCCAAGTTTTCCACTCCATCATCCTGTTTCTCCACCCCTGGGAAGGCAGTGGGGCTTTGCTTGAGGGGAATCCATGACTTTGGGGTGAAAATACGTACTGTGGGCGCTTTTCCTGCAGTCCCACGCCCATGCTCTTTCCTGCTGCAATCCCAGTTGTAGCTGGGACATGTCAAAGTGCAAAAAAAGGATCCTGGTGTGGGAAAGATGCTTGGGAAACACCTCCCACCTGCCTGGGATTGCAGGATCTCCTTCCTTCATGCCCAAATCCCACAGTGCCCACACTGAAGGAGGCTGATTCCACAGTGGTATTCAGTAAAGCTTATTTGGATATGGGCTGGGCATATGTGCTTTGTTCTAAAGCAAAACTCCTGAACCAAAAAATTAGTTCTTTCCATATCACACTTATTATCCCCTCCTTTATTTTTACATAAATTCCATATTATGATCCAGCTTGGATTCTCCACGTTGGCTGCATTGCCTTGCTCTCCATTTATCACTTGGCTGTACAGGATAAATTTTAAGTGACATTCCTTCAAAATATTCCTGGGATTTTCACTGGGGGTGGCCTCTCTCCCATTTTTTGGATCCCTCATTCTCTCTGGGCAGAAGTGACAGAAACAATTTCCATAGTGAGGTTGGGTAAACCTTTCCCAAATTGAGCCTCTCTCTCTTTTCTGCTTGATTTGATCTACAGCCCCCGGACATCTCTGATTCCCCTCCCTGGAACAGTTTGCTGGCCATGGAATATCTCCAAAAGGTCCTCAAGCTGTGCCAGGTTGCCACAAGTTCCTGGGAGGCTGCTGGGAAAGTCTTAATCCTCCTCAATGATCCCGAGCCAGGCATGCCCTAAATCATCCCATGGATTTTGCAGGTGACACAAACTGGTGCTCAGGGACAAGGAGGTTTTTACAGAAATTGGAATTATGACACAAAAGGGGCCACAGTGAACATCGATTTTAATATTGGTAAATGCAGGGAAGGCCTTTACCATTTTTAGGGAATGAAGTTTATCCTTGGGAAGGGGGGCTGTGCCCTGTGAAGAAAAAACCTGGGAGGGGTCTGAGGGTGCTGAGGCCCAAAAAATGTGCAGTGCAGGAGCTGCAGAGCTGACCTGGTCCATAAAGATGCAGGTGCAGGTGGTGATCAGCAATGAGGGAAAAAGGATGGGAAAAGGGACAGGGAAAAATAGTGATGGCCTTGTACAGAAAGTGTTACAGCTATTTTCCTTTATTGTTGGCAGCAGATGAGTGCCCTCAACCCGTACATAGAAATAAATTGCTGAAAAGTGGAAGATCATGAAATCACAGAATTACAGCGTGGTTTGGGTTGGAAGGGACCTTAAAGCTCCTCTCATTCCACCCCTGCCATGGCAGGGACACCTTCCACTATCCCTGGCTGCTCCAAGCCCTGTCCAGCCTGGCCTTGGACACTTCAGGGTCTTTCCACACCACAGGACGGGTGAGGTGAGGAGCAGGCAGGGCTCTCAGGAGCCCTCACCAGGAAGTGAGGTCTCCTCACCAAATTAAATCTTGGTGTTTGTTCAGTGGTGACTGAAACAGGGAAAAATGAAAATCCTGGATAAAATGGAGACTTTTCTACCCCGTTCTGGCCAGGGAGAGTGAGTGCAGAGCTCCAGGTAAAACCAGTGACCAGCACGGAGCCTGGCCTAGCCCTGGGGTCAGTCAGACCCCCAGGGTTAAGGACTCCTGGTGTTGGCAGGACTGGCTATCCCAGGGATGCTGCAGCACCTCTGGATCCCACAGGGAACATCCCATGGAGCCACCTCCACCCCCAAAGCCCTCCATGGCCACAGCTGCCTGCTCTTGAGCTCTAAACCCTCACACATCTCCTGGCTGCTGCTTTCTCCTGCTCCTGACACATCCCTGGGCCTGTCCCTCCCCATCCCTCCCCATCCCTTCCCCCAGAGCTGCTCTGTATTCATTTCCCACAGATCCCAATCTACGCATGGCAGGAGGGGTGGGGGTTTGTGTGTGGAAAAATAGTTTCAAATTTGCACATCAAAAGGAGGCCACGTCTGCTATCAGGAAAATTAATAAGAATTAAGACCCTTTCAAGAGCTGTGCAGCCCAGTTTTTGAAATGGAGACAATTAAAAATATTCTGGAGCTGGGAATGCTCTAGTGGGCTCGGTCCAGGCTGAATAGGCTTTCATTGATGAAAAGAGCTTTTCCCCCAGCTCAGACAACCAGGACAACATCTAAGCACCCGTTTTTTAGGGAAGAATAGACATAAATTTCTGCCTGGGAGCATGCTTTCCAGGAGCTGCAGAGAATCATCTGCTAAGAGAATAATGAGGAGACAGTTGCAAGGAACCAGCATGCGACAAATTAAGAAAACAATTTGTTTATAGGGTGAAAGAGCAGGAAGATGATCCTTTGTGATAGGGCTTGGAGTAGGGAAAAAAGGGAGTATCTGTCAGACTGTGAGAACAGAGACTTGGCTTGAAACAAGAATATTCTGGAAAATGCTCCACTCTATTATTATTATTATTATTATTATTATTATTATTATTATTATTATTATTATTCTGTTAGAGAAACGGAGCTGGTTGCTAAAGCTGCATTCCAAGATCTCTGATTTTTTCTGGGAGGGGTAGCAATGTATAGAAGCAGCTGGATGGACGTGGAAAGAACTTGGGGAAGAAGGAAGACACGGAGTCCTAGAGCAGCACTGACATTTCTGGGTTCTTGTTCTTCCCTCAGCTGGGCTCATCTCAGTGGTTTGGTGCTGCACATCCTAAATCTGGGACTTGGATCCCTGGGTACGGAATTCCAGTGTCTGTTTCAGAGGTGTTTCTGTCTGAGCAAACCCTCCTGGGGCTTCTCATGGACAGTGGCACCTCTGGGACTGCGCCTGGGGGACTTTGACTCACCTGGGATGGGGAAGGATGTGCTGGGCTGGGCACCACTGCCCAACCTCTCCACCTCCATAAGGAACCAGGTGCTGGGCATGGATTTGTCCACATTGGAGACACCTTCATTCACTGGAGAGGTGCTGCTGCTGGACTGGGACTCCTGTGGGGCACTTTGCTGCACCAAAGGCACAAGTACAGCACCACACCTCAGAATCTGGGGTGTAGATCTCACCAACTTTTATATTTCCCTTTCCCCTTTCCCTTTCCCCTTTCCCCTTCCCTTTCCCTTTCCCTTTCCCCTTTCCCCTTCCCTTTCCCTTTCCCTTTCCCCTTTCCTTTTCCCTTTCCCTTTCCCTTTTCCCTTTCCCTTTC
>VXAX01000710.1:157137-169817 GCA_013399835.1 Leptocoma aspasia
ACCTTTGCAGCCACTGCTCCTTGGCAGCAGCTCCCAGAGCTCTGCCAGCTCCTGTCACAGCTCTCCAGAGCAACCACAGCAGTTCTGTCCCTCTGGAGCCCAGGGGCCCACTTTGGGAAGGATGTTTTGGGAGCAGCCCAGCTGGGAGTGTGGCTGTGATCCCATTCCTTGGCAGGAACAATTCCTGCCTGCAGAGGCTGCTCACTGTGCTGGGATTCCACCACATCCCTGTCCCACACTGTGCCCCCCCACATTGCCCCAGGGATTTGTCCTTGTGGAATCATAGAATTTCAGATTGGTTTAGGTTGGAAGGGACCTTAAAGCCCATCCAGTGCCACCCCTGCCATGGGCAGGGACACCTTCCACTGTCCCAGGCTGCTCCAAGCCTCAGTGTCCAACCTGGCCTTGGACACTGCCAGGGATCCAGGGGCAGCCACAGCTTCTCTGGGCACCCTGTGCCAGGGCCTGCCCACCCTCCCAGGGAACAATTCCTTCCCAATGTTTATTCTAAATTACTCCTCTTTGAATTTAAAATCATTATTCCTTGTCCTGTTGCTGTCTACCCCTGTGAAAAGTCACTTTCCTCTATTTTATAAGCCCCCTCCTAGTGCTGAAAGGCCACAACAAGGCCTCCCCTGAGCCTCCTCCAGGCTCTCTCAGCTCTCTCAGTCTTTGCAGAAGAGCTGCTCCAGTCCTCTCATCATTTTCCATCCCTCCTCTNCACCTTGGGTAGGAAGCTGGAAACTGCTGTGAGATCTCCTGTCAGTCTCCTCTGATCCCTCTGGGCTTATCCAGAGCTTCCCCCTTTGCTGGGATGTACTCCAGCACCGGCTCCCTCTCCCTGTGGGCTGTGCTGTGTCACAGGGATGGCTGCTGGATGATGCTGCTGTCCTTGGGAGGAAAAAGGAATTTTTTTCCCTGACTATTTCCTATTATGCAGTGGAGGAAGGACCAGCAGCCCAGCAGAGTAATGGGGACAGAGCTTTGGCAAAAAATCAGCCCCAAATAGGAATGGATGTGGGATAGGAGAGAACAGAACAGAAAAGGATCCATTTGTTCCTCTCCTGATGTGCAGCTGTTAGCCCAGCACAGGACACCCAGGAAAGGGAAAAGGGGCTGGAATGGCAAAGGAACCCCCTGGTCCCTCACCCTCTGCAGCACAGGGGGACAGTCCCCACCTGGTCACTCTGGTCCCTCAGAGAACATAAAAATGTCACATTTCTCCCTCAGAGCACTGCCTTGGGGTTGGATAAAATTCCTATCTCATTTTAAAGTGGCAGCAAAGCTGGAGCTGGGATGGGCTGTGGCAGCAGCGCTCTCATTCCCTGTGGAAGTGCCCATGGATCAGGAAGCACAGGGAGTTTTAATGAAGTGTCCACACAGAGCTGTTGTTCCCAGAAAAAAACACTTCCCAAGAGCTATAAAAGACACATCATCTCTCAGTGACACTTTGGGACAATCCAGGGTAAAATTCAATTAAATGCAAAATCCAAAAGAAGCCTGACAGAGTTACAGGTGCTTTTCAATTCATCACTTTTCGTTATTTCTGGAAATTCCCCAGGAACAAATATCCAGAGGTCATTGCAGAAGCTGCCGTGAAGAATGAGCCAGAGGAGCTTTCCTGGGGGACCCACACTCGCCTTGTGATGGAAAACTTTCTCCAGGAGCTGTAAATTTGGGAGCAGACAAACGTTTGGTTGTGTCATTACACCCACCTGGAGCTTCCCTGTGCATTCTGATTTGCCTGGAGCTGGTGCTGGATCGGAACCCATCCCTTTCCTGGGGGCTTATTTCAGGTTTGCTGCCATCCCCATCTCCTGGAATTTTAGGATTCTGAGCCTTCTGCACCCGGAGAAAACCTTCACACCTTGGGGTGACAATTCCAACTCATATTTACATGCTAATGAAACCATTTGCATTTTCCTTTGTGTTTAGAACACCAAATAATGGGAAAATCCTTCTTTTCACCCGGGCAAAGCCCTAAACTCATCCCAGGGAGAGAATGAATCCTACATTTTGCCTTTCAGTGTTTTTCAGGGAAGGGCTGCTTGTTCCATAGGCTATCCCATGATGTATTCCAGCACCAGAAAATCCCATGCTGCCAATCCCAATCCCTGTCAGAGCTCCTGAACCCCTGTATTGGCTGCAGTATTGATCACCTACTGCAGTAATTGCTTCTATTTACTGAAGAAACATTTACAGGAAACAAGGGCAAGTTGTTAAAATGTTGTAACTCTGCAATTCCATGGAGAGGAAGAAATGGACAAGGGCAGATCCAACCCCCAATTCCACACTTTTTAATGTGTAACTTTGGTATCAAAGCAGCACAAAAATTGTGGAGCTGGGAAAAAGCAGCTGAATAAGTTTGCCAAGGAGTAGAGGACAGGGATTCTGTCTAAATTCAGCCCCAGAAAGACTGGGAGCTGATCCTGAAAAGCATCTCCTTTAAAAGCACCCCTTGACTTTTTTTAGGATCATCTCTTCCTTGTTTCTGCTGATCCAGGGGGCTGTTGGTCTCTTCTGCACCATCCTGAGGCTCACTTCTATTCTAAAAGAAAACAAGCAAGCCAAGAGCTCTCAGAAGACAAATATTTACATTTAATTCATCTGTGACCTCCTCCATCCTCTCCCTGAGCACAGTTATTTGTGGGAGAGCTCCCTGCAATCTGTGGGCTCACATCCATTGGAATGACTTCCTGATTTACACAGCTTTGACCCCAGGAATTTCAGCAGAAGGGAGATTTTATCATTCCTGGGGAAGGAGCATCCCTCCCCTTCTTCCCTCCCCTCACCCCTCCTGACCTGCTCAGATTTGATCAGGGAAAGGAATCCACTACCTGAACACAAACAAACAAATAAATCACACCATCCATTCTATGGGATCCATGGAATTTGGGGCATCTCTGCCCATGGCAGGGTGGAATGAGATGATCTTTAAGGTCCTTTCCAACCCAAACCATTTCACAGTTCTGAGCTTGGAAATCCAGAGGAGCTGCCACTGCCTTGGTGTAACCAAAACCTGATCCATATTTATCTTTGGGATAAATCCTCTTTCCTAAAGCAGATGTGACCTCACTTCACTTCCAGCTGCTCACTGGGAATTTATTTCAAAACCCTTCTCTGCTGATTAACACCTGGTAATCCTGGGGAGACAACCAACCTCTGAGTCATGTCCATGAACTCAGCTGATTTGTTTTAATTGGGCTGAGCACCGTTCCTGGGCAGTTGGGAATGTGTTCATCTCCTCACTCCCTCTCTCCCTTCCTTTGCAGACACCAGGGCAGAGGAGGAGGGCACTTGGGAGCAGGTGAATTATTGCACACATCCACTTTTCCCGGAAAATCTGCACACTGGGCATTGGATTTTGGTGTTCTAGGGATGCTCAGTGAGGCACCTTAATTTGTACAAAGCCCACAGAGGTGTCTGGGGAGAGATAAAGCCCACAAAGCTCAGAGCAGCTGGAGCTGCTGGACTCTGTGTCGTCACAGCTACTCTGATCATCTCCAGCTCATTAAAATGGGAACTGGACCAATTTTGCTCTTTTTAGCAGAAGCCCTGAGGAATTCACGAGCATGAGAAGTCCTAAAGCTGCCTCTGAACACAGATCTGTGAGCTCCAGAGCCCTCCAGGCGCCTCCAGGCCCCTGGCCAAGGACTTGTGTGAAAGGAGGGTGTGGTGGGTGGGCTGAGGAGCTGGGGATTGCTGGTGTCTGAATCAAATCTAAATCAAAATTCTGCTGTTGCTGCTCCTGCAGTGGAAGGACTTGGAGCAGCAGGGATGTGAAAGCCCCCTGAGGGTGCAAACTCCCAGGCAAGGGCTCCATTCCTTCCTTTCCATCCCTTCTAACACTGACTCTGTCACTGCTGTCCCAGGTTTGCAGAATCACAAATTCATGAAGGTTGGAAAAACCTCCAAGATCATCAAGTCCGACCTTTGACCAATTACTCCCATCCCCACTAAACCATCCCATGGAGAGCCATGTCCATGTCTAGTTGTTCTTTGGACACTTCCAGGGAAATCTCGTCCAAAGGTGACACACTCAGTTCTGCTGCTGTGGCTTCAGCCCTGCTTTTTCCGCCTGTGGGGGACCTGCCCTACCAGGTCCCCAACCTGTGGCAGTCCTGGAGGTGCTCTCAAGCCCCTTTCAGCCACTGCACACATCAGGACTGTGGCTTTCCCAGGCCAAGAGGTGGCTCTGGGGACATCTAAATTCCAGTCCTGCCCTGGAGCACTGTACCAGAGCAGGAGGACCAATCCATCATGGCTGGGCCAGGTTAATCTGATTTATCAAGACTCAGTTTGCAGGCTGGGGAATAATTCCTTCTCCCTGGGAATGTGGGGGAGTCGTGTGCTCAGCCATTGTCTTGGCTTGTAAGATAAGCATGTATTCTATTTGCCATCTGTTGGAGGTGGGGCAGGTATCTTCTGTCAGTTGGGCAGTTTTCTCATCTCTTCCAAGAACAATCTCTCCCTCTGGGGAGATATCTTCTGTTAATGGGCCATTGATTATTAATTATCTTCTGTTAATGGGCCATTGATTATTAATTATCTTCTGTTAATGGGCCATTGAACCTCACTGCATGACTGATACAATTACATCATCCCATTGGGAGCTGCCCTGCCCAGGGGGAGGAGCCAAGCATCCCTACCTGCATAAAATCAGCATTTGTTGGGACACCAGAACAGCTTCTTCTCCGCTGGATTCCCAGAGGAAGACCAGGCCCATCTACTCTATCACCAGACCTTCAGAGAAAACTCCACCCTTCTACAGGATCATCACTTCAGCAGAACTTCATCTGCCACTCCAGGAGGAGCAGCCACCATCCAACGGGACTGTCACCAACACCCTGACTCGCCAGGGTGTCAGGTTATATTCTGACTCTGTCAATAATTTTGTTTGTACTTCTTACTTTTGTATTTTTCAGCTTTTCTTAGTAAAGAACTGTTATTCCCATTCCCATATCTTTGCCTGAGAGCCTTTTAATTTTGAAATGGTGATAATTTGGAAGGAGGGGATTTACCTTTTCCATTTCATGGGAGGCTCTTGCCTTCCTTAGCAGACTCCTGTCTTTTCAAACCAAGACAGCCATCCAGCAGGATCCCACTTCATCATGAAGGAGCCATGGAACAACGGAGCAGCCGGGCTCGGCTTCCGATCTGTGGGATGAGGGTCTGGCTGTGCTCCCTGGCTGCAGGAGAAACTTTGGAGCAGGGACAAAACCCCAGCCCGGGGATATTCAAAGGACAAATTTCCTCTCCCTCGAGCCTCTCCAGCTGCTCCAAGGCAGGGCTTAGGTGGCCCCCAAGGGGGGTGTCCCATGGGCAAAGGGGGCTTTGCAAGAGCCCGGACAGGAGTGAAAATCCCACTTTTGAGAGTCACGTGCAGAAGCTGAGTTTTCCAAAGGCATCAGCCTCTGGCAGACCTTAATCTTGGCATGAGAGCAGCAGGAGGCATAATTTCCACATGAGGGGTGGCAGTTAGTTTGAATTTTGGTTTGGTGGATGAACCCAGTCCTGCCCCTGCACCAGTGCCTGCCCAGCTCCAGTTTTCACCTTGACCCTGCCTGTGGGTCTGGAAGAGGAGCAGAATTCCAGAGAGATGCAGTTCTTCTGTACACAACAGCCTGGGAGTTCATTCTTTAGACAACTCCTGAAAAGTAATCTGTGCTCCACAAGGGGCACAGTTTGAGGAGCTGCAGTGTTCGTTCCCAGAACTGCTGAGTGGGCACAGTTTGAATTCAGCTCCAGGATCCCCTCGTGAGCAAGGGGAATTTTGGAGCTGTGCTTTGGCTGCAGACCAGCAGAGCTGCCCAGGAATCTGAGCATCTCCAGAGTGAAGGATGCTTTTCCCTGCTTAGGTCTACAGGGGGATGGATGGAAAGACCCCAAATGTCAGCAGGGCACCCTCCAGGGATTTGGTTTCCCAGAAAATGCTGTGGGCAGGGACACCTTCCACTATCCCAGGTTGCTTCAAGAATATTGGAAAGTGCTGAGGGAAATGTGGGTTAATTCATCACCACAGCACCTTTCCAAAAGCTGTTTTTTGTTCACTGAGATTGTCCATTTTTCAGTTTAGCCTTTGTTCTTCTTCTAAAAGAACTAATTTTGCTACAAATAGGAGACTGGAAGAGGGATAAACACAGATAACACCCTGGAAATGTGTTTATAGGTGATCACAGTGGTTGTTCTTATCTTTCTACTTGTGAGGCTTCTTTTCCTTTGTGGAAAAGTGGGTGGGAAATGAAGGAATTAATTTTTTTCTGTCAGTATTTTAAAGTCCAGTTCTGAAGCAGAAATTTGATCAGATCTAAAGGAGGTGAAAGTGTGAAATCCTCATTTGCAAATGTTGTCCTGAGTGATTAATGGGGTGCTGAGGGGACTTTATCTTACAAGGGTTATCGGGTGGCTGAAGAGAAAGGGGAACACATTTATTTGCAAATGACTTGTCTGAGACAACTGATAAGAGGAACTGGGCTGAAAAGGTTCCTCTCAGCTGTTTTTCTGGATCTGTTCTCAGGACAAAGGGAACAAGCAGCACTGGGAATCAGCCAGGGAATCACTGTCCCTGAGCATCCCAGGCCACTGGGGACAGATCACACACAAATATTGTGTGTTTGGGACAGTCACTGGGAGGTTCACACCTCTCCAAACAACCTTTCCACTGTCCCTGGTGGAAACAAATCTGGATTCCACCCCAGGGTGGCAACACAACCATAAAGCACAAGCCACACTGAGGAAGTGTTCAGAGAATCTGGGAATATCCTGGGCGGGAAGGCACCCACAGGGATTACCCAGTCCAGTCCCCGGCCCTGCACAGACACCCAACAACCCCACCCTGGGCCTGGGTGGTACCAGCAGCTCCTGAAGGTCCTCATGGGGTGGCAGAGGGTGTTGGAACATCAGCACTGCCACTTCCCAGCAGCCTCAAGTGGTTTTCAGCAGTTTTATGCTGGGTAAAGGTTGTCACAACTCCTGGAAAGAGTATTTTCCTTGGGCAGTTTGCTGAGAGCTTCCTAAAGCACGGGAAGAGTCTTAACTGGCTGTTTTCAGAGCAAATACAGAGAGCAGCAGCTCAGGCTCAAGGGACACTGCCACATTCAAAGCCAGCAGGGGCAGATCACATTGTAGACACAGGAAAGACCAATTTTCCTCACTGCAGAGAAATAAATGGGATGGTGGGAGGTGCAGAGGGTGGCGCTGGGTATGTCAGACGGCCCAGTTTGGGTAAATATCAAAGATGGGCCTATGGGATTACATGGAAGGGTTTTTAATATAGAAATTCTTTCTGTGAGGACACACTGGGGACATTAAAGCCCCCCCACATTCCAGCTGGGACACCCCGTGAGTTGGATGCTCCTGAGTGCACCACCCACAGCCAGGAATTACTCAGGGAGTGGGAGATAAATATAAGCAAGGTTCAGTCCAGCTACTCAGAGCTTATCTCCTCAGAGCCAAGATAACTCTGCCATTGCAGAGTTATCTTGCATCTCCCTGCCATGTATTTTGAATTTGGCAAACAAATATTCCTTTGGGCTTTTCCTTGGGAGAAATTTGAGCTCAGGTTGCTTCAAGGGATCCCTCTAATGATCCCTAAAGGAATGACCTAGGAGAGGGCAGCACTGCTGGCTCCCCAAATCTCTGCTCCAGGTACTTCTCTGCCCAACTGGGGCTAGTGTCTGACACCTTCCATGGCAAGTGAGACACTGGGATGGGCCACTGGTCACTGGAGTCAAGGACTGGGGGTATTTTGAGGGGCACTTCTGAACTGCCCCAAACCTCCAATATTCTCATCTAAGAGAAGGAGTGCTAGGACTATTAATGGTTGACCTGCTGAGCTGGATTATCTGTGGAATTCTGGGGCTCAGCTTCCCAGCAGCATGGGAAAGGGGTATCCTGACCTGATGTGGCACCAGAGCCTCTGCAGCAGAAATATTCATGTTCTTGGAAAAGCCTGGGGACAGAGGGAAGGTGCTGGGAGCAGGAAAACAGGAGGTGATGGTGGGTTCAGACAGAAAGGTGCAGGAGAAGGAAGAGGAGACTGCTGTGGGATTGGGGACCCCTGGAAGTACAGGTCTGGCACAAAGGGACATGGAGAGAGCGTGGGAAGCCAGGCTGGAGGGGTGTGCAGAGAGCACCGACCCTCCTGCCAGGTGAGCCAGGACAAATGGGGTGACTGAGGTACAGAAAAGCCAATCCTGCCCAACAGCATGGTTTTATCCCTCTGAGTTGCTCCTCCAGCCTTTCCCGGGCTGTTGGGAGGGATATGATGGAATGGGCTTTGCCAGCTGCCTTAAGAACCATGACAGATAATGCATTACACTTCCAGGCCACAGCATAACTTTTTCCATAGTAATTACTTTCGATTTCCTCCCAATAAATACACTGCTCCTCCTCCCTCTGCAGTAATTGAGGGTATTTATTCCTCAGGAAGATTAACTGTCCTTTGGAGCCCAAAATGGATGGGGGGGCCTGGGCAGATCAATGTGAGTGCTCGTAACAGTTGTCTCTTTGGGAAGGGCTGAGGACCTTCCAGCTGACCTCAGATGATCCCTTCTCCCTGAGCATCCTGGCCCAGTGGGAGATTTGTGGATTTAGGTTCACCTGTCATTTATTACTCTGTTATTTCCCCTGTTTTTCTAAGTTGTTCTCTTAGCCCTTTCTCCCCAAGTTCTGTGGCCAGTGTCCCAAGGAAGGGAAGGATTTTCGCTGTGATTCCATGTTATGGGGTGCCTTCTTCCTGAGGAATGTGTATAAAAATAGGCAGTGAGGGGATGGCACCAAGATATGGAATTCTGGAGAGCAGGGGGAGAACACAGGCCTGGGAATGATGTCCTACAACACAGCTGGGTGATTGTCCTAAATCCTCACAGTTCTCTTGAACTTCACAAGAGAAAAGGAGAGAATGCAGCTTGGGAAAGAGGCAAATCCCTGTCTTTGGTCCTGGATAGCTCTGGCTCCTGTAGGGATTTCAGCCATGGCTGTGTGGTAAGATTTTGTCACATTAGAAAAATTACTTGAAAATCTATTAAATGAAAATGAGAATAAAATTAAAAATTAAAAAAAAAAAAAAAAAAATCCCTGCCCGCCCAGCCCTGGAGTTGCTCTGCCTTCCCACAGCAGCCAGGACCAACCCCTCCTTATGGATGTGGAAGGGCTGGTAGAACATGGAGGTGAAAATCCCAAGGAAAAACAGCTTGAGCTCAGGCTTAAGGTGAAAGTCTGGACTTAAAACCAGTGGGAATAAGGCCTGAGCTGTGCATCTTTCAGGATTTCCTGCTCTTATTGGAATAACATCCACTGGGAAATGTGATTCTTCCACAGCCTTTCCCAGGGCTCAATTTTCCCTTTGGTGACAGGGATGTGCTGATAACATGGAAGAGGTTAAGGAAGGCAGCAATCCTGTGGAATATTGCCCTGCCAGGACAATGACACCTATTTGGAGCCACCAGGGCTTCATTTTCCCTTCAAGGTGGATAAATCTGCTCTTTCCTTCTCCAGAGGGCTCCATGTCCAGCCTTTGTGTGGGAATTGTTGGTGCCTCAAAGTTCACAGAGTGATGTCTGTGCCTCCCATCTCCTTCTGCACAGGGCGAGGATCTCAGCCTGCTTGGAAAACTCAGGATTCACGAGGTGGAAGATCTTTTGATCCACAAAAATCAAATTCAGGACCTTGTAGAGTTGACTGAACCACCTGGGATTGACCTCAACTTCTCTACTTGCCACATCCAGGGAATATCCAGCAGGAGGAAGGCAGAGCTGACAGTTTTCCAAGGATTCAAAGACCAATTTTTGAACAGTTTTTTATCTGTGCCAGATGAATTTTTAATACAGCTTTAAAAAATGGCAAAATATGGGAAAGAAGTCTTGGCACCCCAGGAATGACAGCAGCAAGGGGTGAGAGGGACCCACACCTCTGAAAACTCAGAAAATAAAAAATATCTCCTTGGACTTTTGCCCAGCAACCTTCCAGAGGCTTCACAATTTCCACTGTGCTCAGGCAGGTATTTTTAGGACCATTATTAAATATTAACTGTAAAATCATCATATGAGGATTCCTTCCACTGTAGATATTCTTAACTACCTCATTTTGAGCTAATTACCTTAAAAAGTTTCCAGGTTTCTGGGCCTTCAGTAGAAGTCCTCTTAAAGGAAAATTTGATGTCCTCGTTTTCTTTGCCCCCATTTTCTTTCTGTTTTTGCCCAGGGGTTTTGTCCCATCCCTGGAAGTGTCCAAAGCCACGTTGGATGGGGCTTGGAGGAACCTGGGAGAGTGGAAGTTGTCCATTTAGGGTGGAAGGAGATGTTCCAGTGCAGGTCTTGGTGGGAGCAGAAGACAAAGTGCCCAGTCCCTGGTTCCTCTCCTTTAGGGGCCATTTGTAGCTGTTGTTAATGAAAGTGAAATAAAATAAGTGCATTTCTCATTTTCACATGGGGTGTTTTGGTGACAGTTGGACTCAATGCCCTTAAAGAGCTTTTCCAACTGTAATGACTCCATAATTCCATGATTTCCTCTGCATTTCACCAGAGCACTGCCAAGGTCAGCTGAGCCCCCTTCTGAGAAATGCCTTAATTTAGGAATTTGCTGAACTCCAGGAGTCTGGAAGGCACCAGAGAGGTCTCTGTGATGATCCAGTAGCAGGAATTCTGTCTCCTGTGTCACAGAACTCTGGGCACATCCCACCATTGCCTGCAGGAACCTTAGCAATGAGGTCAGGACAGGCTTGGAATGATTCTCATCAGGATTCAGTTCCACAGCTCCCAAAAACTTCGTGTTTCCTCTCACTTTTCTGACTCCTCCAAGGGAAGGCTCAACAATTCCATTCCACCCATTAGCAGGCATTTGGTAATTACTGGCCAGCATAAATTTTAATAATTATTATTATAATTCCTAATGCAATCATTAATCAATTCATTATTATTGAGATAGCAATTGCAGAAAGATTAATAACTCCAGCTAATACTTTTTAATTAATTTAATTTGGGGAGGTGAGGGAGTGAAATGGAAACACTGCACTGCAAGCACTTCTCAGGGGGACATTTTCTTTTGGGATTTTTGCACAATTCTTGTGTTTTCCCCCTCATTGCTGGACTTCTCTTACAATTATAAATGTCCCTAGGTTTTTTTGGGATACCACAGCAAGGTTGTGGAGCTTTTAGTCCACTGGAGAGGAAGAGTATTCCTCCAAGTCTATCCAAACAAGTCCCTTATCCTACACAGAGGTTCTGCTTCCCAAAACAGAGCAGTAGGGATAAGAGGTGGGTTTCCCACACTTGTTTTCCAGGCCTTGACATTCCCAGCTGCCAGGTCACTTGGAATCTACCCCCTCCTTGCCATTCTTCCACTTTTAACCCTCTCCTGTGTCCAACCTGACAGGAAGAGGGACCTTCCTGGCTGAAAGCCTTCAGTGGGATCATGGTTTTTAGAGAAAATGGTGTCAGTGCCTGGAAACCACTGCAGTGAATGGGACCAGCATTTATTCCCAGGATAGAAGAAGTCTCTTCCCTGATTCCTGCTCTGCCATGGAAGAGTCTTTCCCAAAGACCATGGAGAGACTCCAAAATCCTACCTTGTTTTGGTTGGGATGTTGCTTTCTCTGGAAACTGCTATTTTTCATGAAATAAAGTAAGCGAGAGCTGGGAAAACATGGAGCTGATCCTGTCCCACATCCTCTCTCCATGGGAGGAGCAGGGACAGCCTGGCCTGTGGCCTCTCTTCAGCCCTGAGCTGAGCTTCAGTATTCTGGGATTTAAACATCTGGATGTGACTCCTGCAATTCCATGCTGGAATGGTAGAACCACAGGCTGGATTGGGATGAGAAGGACCTTAAAGCTCATCCTGTTCCACTCCTGCCATGGCCAGGGACACCTTCCACTGTCTCAGGCTGCTCCAAGCCCCATCCAGCCTGGCCTTGGGCACTGCCAGGGATCCAGGGGCAGCCACAGCTTCTCTGGGCACCCTGTGCCAGGGCCTGCCCACCCTCCCAGGGAACAATTCCTGCCCAATATCCCATCCATCCCTGCCCTCTGCCAGGCTCAGACTCTTTTGCAAGGATTAAATTTCACACAGAATCCCAGAATATTTGAGTTGGAAGGGGCCCACAAGGATCATCAAGTCCAGCTCTAAAGTGAATGGCTTGTACAGGGATCAAATCCACGATTTTGGTGGTATCAGCCCCCTGCTCTCACCCACTGAGCCAATTCCAGGTGGTTTTGTATCCCAACACATCCTGTTCACCCACAAAGGGGTGATTCCCTCTCCAGGAAACTCAGGAATGTTTAAAGACAGCCTGTGGCATGCTCTGGAATCCATCCATGGGATAGACACCCCACTTCAGGGGTGGAGAATCCTTCCAGCCCCTCCAGCCACGCGTTCATGGAATCATGAAGACTGGAAAAGACTTCCAAGGTCACCAAGTCCAACCTTGTCTTTGTGGATTTACTTTGTTCTCCTTCCCTTCATGGTTTCTTCTCACTCCTCTGGAATCTCATGGATATTTCTAGTGATATTTCCTCTGTGGGAAGAGGCTGCTCAGCCTGTCCCAGCTGGGTTCCAATCTAACATCCCACATCTCCTTTTGTCTCCTAATTTTGGGTCATGGAACCCTCGTGGGACTCCTGAGCTGTTTAAACCCCCCTCTGTGCTGAGAACAACCATCATTCCCTGGCTTTTTTTTTTTTTTT
>VXAX01000710.1:169863-259729 GCA_013399835.1 Leptocoma aspasia
CCTCATTTAGTATTTGCACAGAGTAACTCCAGGGTTGAGTTTCAAAGAAAATCCGTGAATTTTTAGCTGTTTGTGCTCTCCCTGTGCTGTGATAATTGCACAGAGGCTGACTTTTAATTAGCTCCGGAGCTCTGTGATATCTTTGGGAGTCAATACAGTCCTTTATTTGTGGAAAACACATGGAAAATGTGCTGAATAAGCTGTAGAGTTTTACTCCAGAAAGCAGGGAAAGAACGAATCCAGTTTTATGTAAGTTTGCTCCGAGTTTGTTTTTGCAAGTGGAAAAAAAAGATGGGAAAAGGGAAACAAAAAGAAAGGAAAAAAAAAGAAGCATTTATTACACTTTAATGAGGGAAAACTGAGCCCACACAGCAATGGGGGACCTGACAATAATATATGGCTTTAATTAGCAATCAAGATTTGAGCAACAGCTTATTATGCTAATGGGGTTCAAAGCTTCCCAGGAAAAAAAAGTGCCTATGGAAAGAGTTGGTAATGACAAGGAGATCTCCAGTTTGTAACAGAATCCTGGAATGCTCCAGACAATAATTTCACATTTCCTTGTGTATTTGTGGTGAAACTCCAGATTTCAGATGCACTGGGTAATCCCAGTGGACTGAATCAAAATATAACGACCCCAAACTTTTATCCCTAAGGACAGGGAGTGAGTGATTTTGCTCTCCAAAAGAAACTCTGCCATGCCATGGGTTTGAGTTCAAGGAGTTGGAATCTGAGCTGAATTAATTGGAAATGCAGCAATTGAAATAAATTTGCTTTAAATAAAGCAATTAACCTGCTGGAGTTTGTCCAGATTGGAGTTCGTGGTCAGATCTGTGGCTCCGAGGCTGAGCAGTGGCTGGTGGAGAGGACACAGTAACGAGGTGCTGGGTAATTAAACTCCCAGCTGCAGGATTCCCAAGGGGATGGGGATCCCAGCAGGGATCTGGGGATCCAGAATAAATAATTTTAGGGACAT
Organism: Leptocoma aspasia; assembly: GCA_013399835.1. Taxonomy (NCBI): domain Eukaryota; kingdom Metazoa; phylum Chordata; class Aves; order Passeriformes; family Nectariniidae; genus Leptocoma; species Leptocoma aspasia. Next base: position 170,840 of record VXAX01000710.1, read on the forward strand.
CAGGATTTATCCAGGAAGGAGTGATGGGTGCTCAGGTGAGAGGAGCAGGGGAGGAACTTCTCACAGGAGGTTGGTGGGGAGAGGGTGGAGGCACCGTGGTGGTGCTTTCACACCCAGCTTCCCTTGGGATCTGTTCCTTCCCAAAGGATAATCAGGAAAGTCGTGTGAAGCCTTTTGCATTCTTTTGTTTGGAAGATGCCTTCCAACCAGGGCCTGAAAGCTGCTGGCAAACAGGAGGCTTGAGAGCTCCTCATGCTCAGGTCTCCATCCTCCTCAGGATCTTCTTCCAGGGATCTCAAGATCCTCCTCTGGGACAGCAAAAAAATTTCCAAATTTCTGTCTTGTCCCCGCTGCAGTTCACTGGATCTCCTCATCCCCGCACAGGGATCCAGGGCAGGTGGACCTTGAGGAGCATCATCTGCTGAACTTCTGCAGGTCAGAAGGTCCCACCCAGGCCCCCTTTGGATTACTCTTCCCTTTGTATTCGAGATGGGTTCCAGAGACACAAAAATGCGTTTGGTGCATCCCTAATTGAGGTATTCCCATTATCTGTGTCAGGATTGTCCCAAAAAGGATATGGACATAGAAAATTCCTAAGAAAAGCTGGAATTCTACATGAATTATACCTGGGACAGTGACCTCAAAGCAGAGTCCACAGCCTNTTTTTCTCAGAACCTTTATCCCAATGAATTTAACATTTCCACTTCCCTGCATTTTCAGGTCTGGTCCATTTGATAAGCAATCCATGTATGCACTAATTCAGGAAGTGTGACACATGATTTGATGGAATGGATTAGAATTATGTGGATCTATAGACTGAGATGTCTGGAGCGTGCAAGGAGCCTTTCTGTTTTCTATTGTGAAAAATACATAAAATAAAATACAGATAATAAATAGTGAATTTTTAATCACTTTCTCCACTTTGGAGGTTGTATTGCTGTACTAATTCACCCAATTCCTTTCAATTAAACAATTAATTTTAGTATTCCAGGTTATTATACAGCATGTTAAAGTTGCTCAGTGTTATTGCTCTCCTTGTGCTGGGAATTTCTTTGCATTCGTCAACATGACAAAATGTAGGGAAAACAGTAAAATCCAGGAGTTTCTTTACATGTATTAGGTCTCATCCATCCATTCTTTTTAATGTCCAATATTTTTCAGCCAATGTTCCTGAAGATGGACACAGAATAGCAGTTGAAGTACAAGACAGATGAGCCATGTATAGAAAAATGCATTTCTGAGCCATAAGATTAATAAATACACCAGGTTTGAGGCTTGGAGTCTGGGAGTTAATTAGGAAAATTGTTCTCCAGAACTTCTAATTTTCTGCTGTGTTTTTTCCCCCCCAGGAGGAGTAAACAGCCTCATCTCCTTGCCTCAGTTCAGCTGGAAGGAGAAATCCAATCTGCTGAGCAAAACAGGTTCTTCCAGTGTCATTCCCACCTTGGAGGGGAAAATGGCAGCAGATGGCAAAGAGCTGCTGCAGGATCTTGGGATGTATTGTCATGGTCCATTCATTGACAAAGGACTCTTGACAATAATATCAGAAGGCTAAATATGATTTATTAAAATGACTCCATAGTTCAGCAGGATTTGGGCTATTATCTGCCCAGCCCGGAGCATCTGAAGCTCCTGCTTCAAGCTTCATCCAAGGAATGTCAGAATAGCTTACACAATCAGAGATAACAACTTTTCACCTCATAGGCTGAAAAGAAGAAACTTCTATCTCCCACTATCAGAAGACAAGCAAAGAAATCCTAATGTTCTTGAAACACAAACCAAAAATTTTGTTTATAGAAACTTATACAGAGTAAAAACAATAAAAAAATACTTTCCCATAAGAAGATTTTTCTGCAAACTTGCATACAAAGAAACTTATAATGTGTTCTTGCAACAGGGATGCTCCATGATCCAGTCAGGAAATTCCAAGGAAATGCAACAACTGCCAAGCAAAACCATCCACTTCCCAAGGCGTGCCCTGGAGTGGCTGTTCCTGCTCAGGAGGGAAATCCTGGAGCCACTCCGAGGATTCCTCTGCACGTTCAGGCTCAGTGGTGCCACAGATCCTTTAGGTGATGTCAGGATGAAGGGATGGAGAGGACACTAGGTGTTCCTGCTCCTCCAGGGTGCACTCCTGATCCCTGTGCTGGAAAAGAGAAATTGGAGTAGAGAAAGGCAGCAAGAGGGACGAAGACCTGGAATGGCCTCCAGGATGGACAAGGGAGGCTGGGCTGGCTCAGCTGGAACTGAGATACAGGAGCAACTCCTAAATGCCAGAATGGAGTGGGAATGGGAATTCCTGAGACTGTCCAGTGAAAATGGGCAGCCAGGGAACAGGATGATATGAGAGCAGATATAGACCAGACTCAATGGAATGGTTTGGGTTTTTTCATTCAAAATTTCATTTCATTCGGTGTTTTTTCCCTCAAAATAACGCCGAATTGCACAACTCTTGTCCTTGGTGTCTGGAAGGATCAAGGCATTCCATCTGTGCCTAAAGAACCACCTGGAGAAAGGACAGGAGGTGTTACTGAGCACAAAGAAGCACCTGAGCCCTCTCTTTGTTTCCTTTTTTCCTTCATTTTTTTTAACTTGTGAAAACAAACTTGAAGCCCTCAGACTGAGTCCAGAGCTATGGTCACCACAAGATGCTCCAAGTACAGGGATAAAATTGTGTTTTCCTTCCCTCTGTTCTCACAGGGGGATCAGGAAATGGGAAGATGGGCCTTAGTGTTTTCAGAGTATTTTGATTCCATCAGGTCCTGCTGGGATTGTTGGGGAGTCTGCGGAGGGCTGGGAGCTGGATTTGATGTTCCTGGTGGGTCCTTCCCAGCGAACAATTCCTTCCCAATATCCCATCCATCCCTGCCCTCTGGCAGTGGGAAGCCATTCCCTGTGTCCTGTCCCTCCATCCCTTGTCCCCGGTCCCTCTCCAGCTCTTTTGGGTCCCTCCTAGCTCAGGATTTTCCATGATTCTATGATTCCACACCTCAGTGACAGAAGTGAGCTGAAATCCCAGGTGCAGAAGCTGCCTCTGGAGCGTTGGCCACGAGTGTGACCCAGGAGCTGCCCAGTCCCTCTGCTTTGGGCCACCACCACTTTCAGGGGGGTCTGCATCAGACCCAACAAATTCCATGTGACCAGAGCTCCTTCCACTCCGAAAGCCTCCGGGATTTCCCTCTGCCTCCTGCTGCCTTGGCTCTCCTAGTGGAGGATTTTTGATCCCTGCAGGAGATTGCAATGGAAACTTCCCCCATTTTCTTTTCCAATTGTTGCCTGCCAGACTGCAGAGACCAATATATTTATAATATAATATATTGTAATTGATGATCCAATTTCAGAATCCAAATCCTGCTGCATTGTGTCCAAATTAAATCCTTTCATTGGCTGCTTGGAATTTCCCCCTCAAGAATTACCCAGGAAGAAAATATCAATGTTTGGTTTCACGTTCCTTTTGGGACTATATTTGAAAATCTCTAAAATTCTTTGTGCTAAAACCCAATTCTTCTCTTCTGCCCTGGTTATCAGAGCCCTGTTAAACCCCCATGGAGCAGAGCTTTGTCCTTGGCAGGGAGAAGGATCAGATACTGCCTGGAGCTCACCGGGGATTTAATTCTTGCTATTAATTTTATAGAGAAGCTGTCCAGATACCACAAAGAAAGGGCAGGAGTGTGTCCCCCTCAAATAGATCATCAGTCCAAATTTATTAACAGGAGCATGTTGGAAAGGGAGAAAGCAGGCTGGGGTTTGGGTTTGGATTCTGCTCTGGGTTTATTTTAGCCTTTGACACAGGGAAAAGAAAAGACAAATAACTCAGCCTTGGCTCAGCCATGTCTCTCTGTGTGTTGTACCATTAGCAAGACATCAAGGTTGGGGTAGAAATAGGAGATTTGTTTTCCCAGATAGGTTTTTTTCCTGGTGGAAGCGGGGTTTGTAGCCTGCGACAACAAACTGGGCCAGCTCCAGTGAGGGTGATCCTGTGAGAGTCACCCTGTGAGCCCTCACTCCCTGGGGACATTCACAGAGGTGAGGAAAAGGCCTCAGGCTGCTCCAGGAGAGGCTGAGGTTGGACACCAGGAGGAATTTCCCCATGGAAAGGGTGCTCAGGCCTTGGCAGGGGCTGCCCAGGGAGGTTTGGAGTCCCCATCCCTGGAGGTGCCCAAGGAAGGATTGGATGTGACCCTCAGTGCTCTGGGCTGGGGACAGGGTGGGGATTGGGCACAGCTGGGACTGGTGATCCTGGAAGGTTTTTCCGATCTCAGTGATTCCATGATTCTGGAATGGACACGAGAAGTAGCTGTAATGAATTTAAAGCAGGAATTAAAAGCAAACAAAGACAGTAAAATCTCCATGGGACCATTAAAGCCTTTGTAGCGTTTTTAGAGTTTTTGGGGGGAGAAGTTTGATGGTGCCTGGGGCCCACAGCAGTGTTTTTGTTGTGGAGATGTATGGAATGTAATTTCCATGGAGGAATGTCCATGAGCAACAACGTCTAGGCCTTGTACCCACATCCTTTTTAATGGAAACCTCTGGAACTGGATCTCTGCGCTGAGCCCCTCCTGAGCCTCATCTCCTCTGCTCCTGGTCCAGGGGAGGGCCCATGGCAGAGGCTGGAACGGGATAGGCTTTAAGGTCCCTCCCAACCCAAACCATTCCATGATTCTGTGATGATTCTGGGATTCTCTGTCCAGGCTTTGCTTATTCCGTAGGTCCAGTGGCAGGCAGGGAGGATAAAGTGGAGAAGTATCCTAATATCTGGGTGTTTTTATTGAGTTCATGAGTTTATTTCTCCCTCTATTTTTATTTTCACTGTCACAGCAGCAACAATTCAGAACAAGTTTCCTTAAAGGAGTCCTAGTTTTCAATATAATTAAAATAAACATGGAATCTTGCAGGAGTATCGTGAAACAAATTAAACCCTGATTGCTCTTCCGATTCCCACCTAATGATTATCCAAACAAGTGTGGGGAGCACAGGGCTACAATCCCAAAGCCAATCAAGTTTGATGGTTTTAATTTGGATTTTCATATGTGTGGAAGTTCATCAATAGGGAGACTTGTCCAAAATCTTGTGCTTGCTCTTGCAAAGTGGATGGAAAATGTCCCCAGGGGTTTTTGTGTCATACAAGTGGCACAGATTTTTTTGGCAAACAGAGAGTTCGGTCTTGAGTTTCTAAAAGCAGAAGGATGCAATAAATAATGAGCTGTTCAAACCTACAAGGACTGGTGCAAATCTGTATTTTGGGAATTGGAGTTTCTGCCAGGCCTGGATTGCCTGGGGAGGGCTGAGAGCTGCTGGGGGTGTCGGGGGATGGCACTTGCTGGCCTTCAGATCAGGGCTGTGTCATGGAATCATGGAATGGGTTGGGTGGGAAAGGACATTAAAGCTCATCCGGTTCCCCTGCCATGGGCAGGGACACCTCCCACTGTCCCAGGCTGCTCCAAGCCCTGTCCAGCCTGGCCTTGGACACTGCCAGGGATCCAGGGGCAGCCACAGCTTCTCTGGGCACCCTGTGCCAGGGCCTGCCCACCCTCCCAGGGAACAATTCCTTCCCAATATCCCATCCATCCCTGCCCTCTGGCAGTGGGAAGCCATTCCCTGTGTCCTGTCCCTCCAGGCCCTGGTCCAAGGTCTCTCTTGGAGCCTCTCTAGGCACTGGAAGGAGCTTTGAGGTCTCCCTGGGGCTGCTCTTCTCCATCTCACTCAGCTGCTCCTCAGGAGAAGAGTTTCAGCCCTGTGCCAAATTGGGAAGTTCTCCCCTGCACTCGTTGGACTCTTGCCAATTTTAAAAGCTGGAGCCTTTTCCACAACATCCAACCACTGGCTCCAAGGGCAGCAGCAATTTGGTGCCAGTTTCCTGCCTGGGGCACTCCAGTCACTGTGCTCACACTCCATAGTGGAATAATGGAATAATAATGGAAATGAGAGCTGCAACACCTGCACGTGTGAGCACACAGGAGCTGCTGTTCCTTTGGGAAGAGGGGCTCTCATCCATGTGGGAATCACCTGCAGCTGCATGGAGGCAGTTCCTTAATACAGTCAATAATCCCTCACCAAGGTGATGCCCTCACACGAACAAAAACAGATCCAGAGCCCGTTCCTGCCTTCCTGCAAATTTGAATCTCCCCCATCCACCCCTGGGAATGTTTCTATGGTTACCTCCCAGAATACCAGTTTGCCAACATCAGGTTATTTCCATCTTGGAACCTAAATCCAAGCTGGTTTTTCAGCTGGGCTCAACTCTAGTGCTGAATTTTAGCCTCCTGAAGAGCTGGAGGTGTAAAGCTCAGACAGGAATGTGTCACCATTTTTGTGGTGACTGTCACAACTTTGAGAGTGATGCAGAACTGAGTCTAAGAAGAAAAAGACAAAATATCATGGATTTGATGGAATTATGGTGTCCTGTGGCAGCTCACAAAGACACTGCAGATGTGGCCACAGAAAGGATTCTCCCAGACACATCAGGTTGTCTCTGACTCCAGGCTCTGGGACTGCTCTCAGGAAGGATAGAATTATGACTATTTTAGAATTAATCTTGAATTTTAATCATTTTCAGCCAGACCCTCTGTGTGCCCCCACAAGGAATCTCCACTGGGAATGTGATGAGGGACAGTGGATCTCTGCTCAGTGTATTTTGTTGATAAGGAGAAGTGAGAATTTTGCTACTCCCTGGGCTGCTGTAGAAAGGCTGGGAGGGTTGGGATTGTCCAGCCTGGAGAAGAGAAACTTTGGGTTGACCCAATTTTGGCCTTCCAGGACCTGAAGGGAGTCAACAGGAATGATGGAGAGGGACTGGACAAGGGCCTGGAGTGACAGAACAAGGGGGAATGGCTTCCCACTGCCAGAGGGCAGGGCTGGATGGGATATTGGGAAGGAATTGTTCCCTGGGAGGGCGGGCAGGCCCTGGCACAGGGTGCCCAGAGAAACTGTGGCTGCCCCTGGATCCCTGGCAGTGTCCAAGGCCAGGCTGGACGGGGCTTGGAGCAGCCTGGGATAGTGGAAGGTGTCCCTGCCATGGCAGGGGTGGAACAGGATGAGCTTTAAGGTCCCTTCCCACCCAAACCATTCCATGATTTTATGATTCTGTAGGTAATCCTAATAAAACATTCCCTAAGGCAAACCTTTCCCTGGCTGGAGTTTGGGTCCTTGTGCAGGGCTGGAATCCATCCCTCCAAGTGCAGTTTCCATCACTGAGCTGCATTAGGAAAACCCTGTGAATCTGAGAAAAGCTGTGAAACCTCATTGTCATCTCTAAACAGCACAATTCCTTCTTTTTCCTTCCAAACCAGGGAGGTCATGTTGCTGATAGTCACAAAAATGAGGCTTTTTTGAGTCAGCAGCTTCGCCTGATCTGTCGAAAATGTCACCACTTGCTTGTAAATATTCCAAAAACCACAAGTCTCTGCTTCCAAAGCCAATTATGGGTGGCTGACTGACAGTAAAGCCCCTACTTAGCACACCTGGCCACTTAAAAGCAACAAAGCGAATGGTTTGGGACATCACAAACCTCCAAATGCCCACAAAACAACTCAAATTATTCTGATTAGGCATAAAATTTTATCCTAGCACAAGGCCCCTGATTGTGACCCAAATGGGATGTTATTGTTCCAGCAGCAAATTCAAAATGCAAACACAGCACAAAGGCATTTTGCAACAGGGACATAAAAATTATAGTCATGTAGTTTTGTGACATTTCCACCTAGCAGTGACAGTGTTCCTGATTCCAGTGCAAACCAAAGCAAAAATCAAAGTTTTTTGGCACAGAACAGATTTATGAGCACGGTCAGAGACAATTCTGTCAGAATTACAGCTAAATCTGAGACTCAGGGTGTAAAACTCCTTCAGTAAAATAAAAGAGTAGACAGAGGGAGGAAATGGAGTAAATAAAGATTTAGTGATCCCAGAGGTCTCCCTGGGTATAAGGCTGACTGATGCTCCCAGGCACAGGGTGGGATTTTGAGGTGTCTGTGCTGGGCCAGGAGATGGAGTCCATGATCCCTGTGGATCCAGCTCAGGATATTCCATGATTCTGTGATTATTGTGTTGCTAAAGGCATTAATTCTTGCTTTACTTAGATATTCCCAAGTGACTTTGGGCCTCCAGGAGCTCAAAGGATTAAGCAGGAGGATCTGCAGAGAAGATCCCAAAAGAGGAGTTACCAGGCTGGATCCCCTATTCCCAAAGGAAAAGGGGTCAGGTGCTGGGCTGAAGTTTTAAAGAGAGATGCAGAACTTGGCAAAATTTTGGATGTTTGTAAGGAATTCCTCCCTGTGAGGGTGGGCAGGCCCTGGCACAGGGTGCCCAGAGAAGCTGTGGCTGCCCCTGGATCCCTGGAAGTGTCCAAGGCCAGGCTGGAGGGGGCTTGGAGCAGCCTGGGACAGTGGAAGGTGTCCCTGTGGAACAGTGGAAGGGGTGGAACAGAATGAGCTTTAAGGTCCCTTCCAGCCCAAACCATTCTGAGATTCCATGATTTGCTAACACTTTACTAAGTGTCTTTCCAGAACTGAGGAAAGGCTGAAGTGTCCTGCACACATTGGTGGGATTCCCCTGCAATCCAGGAGCAAAGGAACTCTGGAAAAATCTCCACGTTTGAGGAACATCTCAGTGGTGTCAGAAGAAGTTCTGTGGACTGAGCACGGAGAACCTGCAGGAGCAGAGGAAGGAGGGCAGCATTTCCTAATGAAAAACATGGAATAAAACAATAAGAGAGGTGGGAATGCTGTGAAGCAGCTTCCTTGAGCCAGGTGCTGCCACAGCCCTGCCTGAAGATGTGCTCCTGCTGTCCCCCTGCTGCTCCTCTGGTGGGAACTTAGGGAGTGGGGAAAGGAGGCATCTGAAAGACTCTGACTGCAGGAAAAAGGGAGAAAACCCCACAAATATCACCTTGGCAAGAGTTCAGCTGGAGGGCAGTGAGGAAAAGGTGAATTTGGGGTGCTTTGCTCTGGAAAGGGGAGTTTGGCTCTTCAGAGTGGTGGAGAAGCTAAAAGAGAGGACGTTTCTCACCTGTCAGGAGAGGAGGGCAGGGGGTGCTCCAGGACGGGTGTGGAGCACCGTGAGCCCCATCCCAGTGTGGCAGGCAGTGGGTGGGGGGTTTGGGCTGTGTTTGGGGTGGGGTTTGGGGTGTGTGGATCCCTCAGGAGCTTCCTGGTCCTCCCAGGAGTGCTGGGATCCCTGGGCAGTGCCACAGGACAAAGTGCAGAGCAGGGAAGGAGCTGGGCCAGGGCTCTCCTGGCCTTGGGGCAGAGCTGGGAGGCTCTCCCTGAGTCTGAGCAAAGCTCTGATGTCAAACAGATCCTTCAGGGTCTGATCCAAACCTCCCCCCACACCGAGACATCCTCATCCCATGGTGTGCACACTCGGAGCAGGGAATTACACATGCAAGGCTGTAACTGCCTTGTTATCCAATTAGCAAACCCCAGATGATTTCCCAGTGTCACTGACAAATCCTTGCAGGAATCCTCCTCCTCCTGTCGCCATCACAGCTCGGCTCTGGCAGGGCTTGGGAGCTTCTGCTGGAGCTGGCACCGGCACCGGAGCGCTCTGGGCAGCTGTGGTGGGCACTCCGTGGTGGGCAGGGTGGTCTGGGCACTCTGTGGTGGGCACTCCGTGGTGGGCACTCTGTGGTGGGCACTCCGTGGTGGGCANATCCCTGGAAGTGTCCAAGGCCAGGTTGGACAGGGCTTGGAGCAGCCGTGGACAGAGGAAGGTGTCCCTGCCCATGGCAGGGGTGGGATGGGATGACCTTTAAGACCCTTCCCACCAAAGCCATTCCATGATTCCATGAAAGGAAGAAGAGGCCCATTTTCCTGCTGGTGAAGACAAACAACAGCTGGGGATGTAAAACCAAAATGGCAAAAAAAAAAAGGGTTGCAAACATCTCAACAGGACACAATGTGTGATCCAAATGCTTTGCACTTCCTTACCCCAGGTTCTCTGGGGCTCTGGGATGGGCATTCCACGCTCATCCCTGCATTCCTGAATCCCTGCACCTGCTGAGAGCTGGCTCAGGGACAAGGTTTGGGGTGATGTGTTCACCCCACTGCTCCTCTGGTTTGGGAAGAAGAAAATTGAGAGGAGACCACTTGTCTTGTCAGAGGAGCTCCATCGTGACCTGCTCTCTCCTTGCTCTCATTCCCATGGGAATATTATCTTTCCCTAAGGTAAAGACTTGCAGTCAGTCCTAAAAATCCAGACAATTCCACATTTGTGCAGCCCCAACCCTTCCACGTGCACAGCTCCATGAACACTTTCTCTAATAAATCTGGATGATCCATAAGGAGATTTTTCCTATAACTCATTATTCCATGCACAATTAAAACTCAGTTAGGATTGTATTTCTGGCCTTACTGGATGTGCGTTCCCATCCCAGGTGGGAGAGGAATTAGTCCCAGCTGGAGGGTGGGAAGTGGGATAAGGCTCAGGCACACAGACCTCGCCCTGCCTCGGGAGTTGAGCGGGATTTAATTCTCTGCTTTCGGTGCTGCCACCAACATCGGGAATGCTTTTTCCCGTTTTTCCCTGATCTGTGAGGCGGTGAGGAGCCATTAGGTGGTGCCCAAAAGCAGGAGGACACAGCGCCGGGGCCGAGAAGGAAACTGTGTGTGTGACACTGAGGGGACACCACGAGGACATCTCTGTGTCAGCCAAAGGCTCATCCCAACATTCCCAGCAGAAGGTGACTTGGTTCCCACAGGATCTTCCCTCTCATTAATTCTTCATTTGCCATTTTATGGCACTAACAAGTGTCTGAAACTGGGGGAAGAAAAATCTCTTGGTAAGACAAAAATGGCATTACAAGGTCATTCTTTAATATGTGACAATTAAATCTGATCAAGAAATGATGCCATGGAATCACCTCTCTTTTTTTTTCAGATGTTCCAAATAAAAATAAAATCCACAAGCAGGGATGATCCCACAGGATCCAGCCAATATTAATCTCTCCCCTCTTTCTGGAGCCAGGCTGTCTGAAAGGTTTTTTCCTCTCTCCAGAGTCTGCTTCCATTTGATCCCCATTTTGTGTGAGGCAAACGTTCTGGATTCCTATCAAACCCCTGTTATTACACCCCAGTTGCTGCAGTAAAGCTCAGCCCTTGGAACTTAACAGCGGGAATTGGTTCCTCCTCTGGCTGTGGTGTAGCAGGGGCATCTCTGGGGAGGGAAATGCAAAGTTTTGAACCAGAAAGGCTTTTCCTTCCCTGGCATTCCAACAGATCCTTGAAGGAGAAGAGCTCCAGGCTCCACGCCAGGCTCTTTGTTTATATGAACACAGCCTTTTCCTTATTTCCCTTAAAATGGAATTAAAAGGCATTAAATATATATATATATTTNACCTGTAGGCAAATTGAAATGTTCCCCTCCAAGTGCTAATCTTTCCTTTATTGCGGTAGTGGCAGAGCCCTCATAGTTCCCAGGCAGTTCTGCCACATTTATTTAAAATCTAAGCCCAGAAAACCGTGAAATGCCTTTGCTAAAAACACCAACCCAAGAACCCAAATATTTTATTCCTTGTACTTGCAGGGAGCTGTAATTAAGATGCTGCTGCTTGTGGCTGCAGTGTTTGCTGTCCCTGTGCTTCCTGCATTGCTGAATCCCTAAAAAAGGGGTGGAAAAGGCTGGAGAGGTTTGTTGGTAGCCTAAGAGGAGTTATCCAATGGATAGTTAAATAACTGTGCAGCACCAAGGGAGCCAGTGTCCCATTAATGACTGATGTGGTCACACAGGATTAGCTTGGAGGCTCCTCAGGAGGGCTCTGGACCAATCTCCTGCTCAGAGCAGGAGGAGTTTGAGGTCAGACAAGGCTGCTCAGGGCTTTTATTCCATCTGATCTTTGAGCATCCATAGTCAGAGGCTGCACAACCTCACAGACACCTCCCCTACACACTGCTGATGTCTTAATGTGGAGCTTTTCCCTGAGTTTTCCTCTCTCCTTGCTCTGACCAGGCTTGTATTCCCTGGATAGATCGGCTGTAGTCAGGTCCTGCTTGGAAGCTTTGCTCTGTTAAGGGCTCTACAAAGACCTACAATAATCAGGCTCTGTATAAATGCTCTTAATTCAATTACTTCTGATAATTGATTTAATTAAGAGCATGGGTGAGATGGGATTGCTGCTCCCAGAAGTCAGAGTTAGAACTCACACTCCAGAAAATTTGGGCATCAGCAATGCCAGCACTTCTGTTTGAGAGGGACTTTGCACCAGGGGCCTTAAAGCCCATCCAGTGCCACCCCTGCCATGGGCAGGGACACCTCCCACTATCCCAGGTTGCTCCAAGCCCTGTCCAGCCTGGCCTGGGACATTTCCAGGGATCCAGGGGCAGCCACAGCTTCTCTGGGCATTCCCACTTTCTACACTCAGGACCTTTCTCACCTTCTGGTCTCTGCCATGAATCCAGAACCCCTGAGATCTTGAAGCTGGAACCCATCTTCAGAGCTGGAGCTCTCCTGGCCATCATTTTCCAGGATACTCAGGGAATCTGGATCCTGCATTCCCAAATCTAAGCCTCCTAATAAATTTTTCCACATGAACAAAGTGATTCAGGGCTCAGAGGATCCCAGCCTGTGAGCACTTCCTACCCTTGCTTTCCCCTGGATGCTGGAGCCATCATAAACCCCAGCTCATCCTGACAAAGGAGGAGAGGTTTGGGTTTAATTGCAGTTGTTAATTAATTTTATCACTGCGGAATCTGCAGTCTGGTGGGAAAAGGGAAATTCCATTTAATGAATGGCTCCCTTCTCTCAGCACCTGGTGAGCACTCACTCTCCTGTCCTTGGCCAGAATTCCTGCCACATCCCCAGCTCCTCTTCTCCAAAATCCTCTCCAAGCTGGGAAAAATCCTCTCCAAGGTGGGCAAATGATCCTCCCTCACCCTCTTCTTCCTCCCCTCTGGGCCTCTGCAATGGCAGCAGAGGGCAGGGAGTGCCCAAAGCTGGGGGTGAAGGTGTTTGGATCCTCTGGGCAGGAGGATCAAGGCTGAAACCTTCTGGAGAAGGAGCCTTGGAGGTCCTGCTGGAAAGGGAAAGGGAAAAGGGAGAAAGGGTTTGAACTCTGCTTCTCTGTGGGCAATAAAATGGAGCAGCTGGTGGGAGTTTTCATCCTCTCAGTGAGGCTTCACCCTTCCCTAGGAGAGAAGTTTCGGTTCCCAAATTACCCCCAGGAGCTGGTGTGAGGGGCCTCAGGGTGCTGCAGGCCTGACTGTCTCCATCACCCCCTGCCTCTGCCACGTGAGGTGGCACCAATTTGGTCACTGTTGTCACCACATTCCTGTTGTCTCCCTGTCCTCTCTCCCAACCAACCCCATCCTGGGCTCCTCTTTTCTTCCTCACTGGGATGGTTCAAGGTTTGCCAGCACTCTTCTGTCTCCTCAGTGTCTTGTTAGTCCTGTCACCCTCTCCTGGCTCCAGCAGACCTCTTCTGGCAGCATCCCCCATGCCCATTAATCCTTGTTTACTGGGAATGTACATATTTATTGCTTTTTATCTTGTTTAATCTCTCAGGTCTCGCAGCCCCTATTCATCGTTGCTGCTTCCCTTCTAACTCCCACCCATTTATCTTCCTCTGCTGCTGCATCTGCTCCAGCACATCCCGATTATCTCCTGCCATTCCCTGTGCCAGCCCCATGCCCTGTGCTGGGATTTGGCTCCCTGGAACAGTTGGTCTTCCAAAATCATCATTAGCTGACTTATGGAGGAGGCAGAAAGGGATTCTCTCCATGGACCTGGTATCCTGTCTTCCTTACTTAGCGAGCAAATGAGGTTAATATTTAATGGATGTGGAGGTCAAAACAAATCCTGGATATTTTGTTCCGTATTTCCATGCTTCCAAAAGGTAAATAACCATGAGAGGTCCATCTAACTTGGTATTTCTGACAATAACCTCCAGCAAATCCCAAGAGAAAAGTTTTAAGATGTCAGACACAGAAAAGAAATTCCCCAAATAAATTTCCCAGCTCCTGCAGTTCTGCCCATGCATCCTCCTGCTATGGAGCAGCAGGGGCTTCACTGCAGCATCAGTTGGGATGGGCTCAGTTCTTGCTGTCATTTTGGGGTGACATCTCCCTGCCAGGATTCAGGAGCCCCAAATTGCTGCCGGTGCTGAACCCTGTCCTGATCCATGGGATCACAAGAGCTCTGGGACAAACATCTCTGCTGTGATCCTGCCAAAGGCCAAGCAGGACTTCAGTCTGAGCAAAAAAAAGCAGCTTTTTCCTCACAGATTGTCACCTCTGCCTCGCTCACCAAGGACAGGTGAGCGGAAGTGGGGACAGGGCTTTTCTGGGGGGACAAAATGAATTGTGAGGCACTTGGGACTCAGGGAAAATCATGGACTTCTTTCTAAATCTTGTCCATCAGAAAGGGGGATCAGAAATGCACCTGCAGGGACTGATTTGGGCTTTGGAACCGCACCACACCAGTTCCAGCCCCTTCTCCTCCCAGGAGCAAGGACATCCACAGGAGCAGCTGGACACACTGACAGGACCAGAATCACAGTGGGTCAGGGGCCAGTCTGCCTTTGGATAAATATTTCCTTTCTCAGGTGGTTTGTTCTGGGTCTTTGGCACATCCCTGACTCCTGCCAGGGCATGGTGTGATATTCCTAAAAGCCACTGAGGTATTCAATCATGTAATTAGTGACTGATTAGCTGGAATGGCTGTGGGATGCAGACTGATATCAGGTGATGGCTCTGGGGGCAAAGGCAAAATAACCACAAACACCTGCTCAGGGGCAAAATAACCACAAACACCTGCTCAGCTGCAAAGTAATCACAAACACCTGCTCAGGGGCAAAATAACCACAAACACCTGCTCAGAGGAAGGGCAGCTGCCCCTGCCCCTGGGCTGGGCAGAGCTGCTGGAGCCTTGCTGCCTTTGGCACAAATCCATGGAGCAGACAGGGGTGGGTGTGTGATACCCACCTGCACGATGGAGTCATTGCCAGGAAATCCCTGGCTGAGCCCAGCTGAGTTCTGCTGAACTGGGAGGCACTGGGATACACTGGGGGGAGCCAGTGCCACGTGCCACCGTGGTCAGGCCTTGGATCTGCTGGGAACTCTTATCTCCTGCACCAGTGACACTGAGGCACTCCCGCTGCCGGGTCTGGCTGCTGGCCAGCGGCTCCCAACAGCACCATCCGCTCCCAACAAGCACAGCAGCTGTCAGAAGCAGATGAAGAAAAATATCCTGGTTGGAGCAGAGCAGAGGGAGGGCCCTGCTCGATTCTGGCAGGGACTGGATGGGCCTGAAGCTCCAAAAGGGGATCTCTAATTAGGGGAACCCTCTCAGTGAGATGGATGAGCTCTGTGCTGCTCATCACTGCAAATCCAGCCAGAATCTGCTCCTTTGGAGCTCAGAGGAAACATCACTCTAAAAAGTCCTTATTCCTGAGTGTCTGTAAGTGCTGCCAAGTGCTCCTGCTCAGCCCAGACCTCCCCAAAACTGCTCCCTCCCCTGCCTGTCCTGGTGTCCCCTTTCCTGGGAGCACATCGTCCTTGGGGGCTGGAGCTGCAGCACACAGCAGCTCCTCGCCCTTTCCCAGGCTCAGAAATAAGGGCAGGCTCAGAGAGATCAGGAGGGTTTCCTTTCCTCCTGATGGCTGTCCCCAGGAATATGTGGGAGAGGAAAGCAAATTCCTTCTGCTTCTCCTCCGGGAGCAGGGCAGATGCAGCTTAGCAGGAAAAATACAATAGGACAATAATTAAGTTGTTTGTGTAGGGATGCTCAGGTCACTAAGGACTTCAAAGTCTGGGTGGGCTCTGGGAGTGCTGGAAAAGGGAAAAGAGGGAAGAAGATCACTGGGTGAAGGGTAGAGAGCACACTGCATAGTGGTGACAAGTGTGGCCAGCCAGGCTCCCTCCCCTCCTGCCAGGACACACCAGCACCTCCCTGACCCCAAAAAGGGTCACAGCAGAGGAGAAGGAACCCCCAACCCCAGCTGGTCCAGGAGAAACCTCAGGGGTACAAAGTGATCCCTCAAAGTTCATTTGTATTTTCCATTTATATTCCACATTTAAGGTTCTAAAGCAGTGCCCTCATGGCGGGAGCTGCTGAGTGGGACCTGCTGGGCCTGGCTGGGCTGGGGGCCCAGGGGGGCAGCACGGTCTGGGACACATCCTGAAACAGATGTTTGGAGAACCTGTTTTGCCTGTTTTGTTGGGTGGGGGTGTGGTGTTGGTAGGAGGTGGAAATGACCCAGAAATCAGGGCTGGAGCAATTCCCATCCTCACACCACTGGATGGGACCCCAGCCTGGTTCCTCTGAGTCCATACAATGTCCTGGGAGGGAAAGGACCTTAAAGTTCATCCCATTCCTCCATGGACAGGGACACTCCCACTGTCCCAGGCTGCTCCAAGCCCTGTCCAGCCTGGCCTTGGACACTGCCAGGGATCCAGGGGCAGCCACAGCTTCTCTGGGCACCCTGTGCCAGGGCCTGCCCACCCTCCCAGGGAACAATTCCTTCCCAATATCCCATCCATCCCTGCCCTCTGGCAGTGGGAAGCCATTCCCTGTGTCCTGTCCCTCCATCTCTTGTCCCCAGTCCCTCTCCAGCTCTTTTTTAGCCTCCTGTGGCAGTGGTGACAACTTTGTCAAGGCTATTCCTGGCCCATTCCCAATGGCCCTGGAGCAGAAGGATGCTCTGTGCTGGGATGCTCCTCTGGAAGCCACTGCCTCCCTGTTGGAGTTCCTCCATCTCACCCTGCTCCTGCCTAGCTGTGCTCTGGTAGGACACATGAAGACATGATTAATGGCTCTAATAAATATGTTAATCTGCAGAAATGAAATTTTCCTAATTAAGAAACCTCTTCTGGGGTTTTTCTGCTCCTTTCCTGAGCTGCTGTGAGAGCAGCTCCATCCACTCTGGAGTGAGGAGCAGCGGGACCAGGGGTGTCAATCACATCCCATTCATCCCAGTTTAACAGAGGGGATTATTCCCAGCTCCTTTTCCTTGGCAGAAAGGGGGAGTGTGCTCCTACACCACAGACTCCTTCCTCCTTGGAACAGCCTGGCCTGTGCTGGAGAAAAGCAGGATTTAAGCTAATGAAAGGATTAGGATAATCCCTGTGTAACCCAGGGCTCTGAGGCTGCTCAGATGTGTCACATGGAGCCATCCAGCAGCTCCAGCATGGCTGGGCCTCCTCCTCCCACCTCAATCCAGGCTCCTTCTCCATGTCCACATCCCTGTTCAGGACAGGAGTCAGGTCAAGGAGTCCCCTGTGCTGGGAAGGGATGTTCAGAGGGCCCTCCAGCCCTAAACCTGCTCATTCCTCCATCCCCAAAGCCAGGGCCACCCCTGGGTGTGGATTCCATGCTCCTCCTCACATGGTGGAGAGTTCATGTTATTCCCTCCTGTTCATGGAGATTCCTGGATATTTGTTCAACACTTTCCACTCATAAAACCTGAGAGAAAATAGAAACATCCTGGATTTGAAGGCAGGTGAGACAAGGAGGGGGCAGTTTTCCACTAAAAGAGGAATTCCTCCCTGTGAGGGTGGGGAGGCCCTGGCACAGGATACCCAGAGAAGCTGTGGCTGCCCCTGGATCCCTGGAAGTGTCCAAGGCCAGGTTGGACAGGGCTTGGAGCAGCCTGGGACAGTGGAAGGTGTCCCTGCCCATGGCAGGGGTGGAACAGGATGAGCTTTAAGGTCTGTCCCAGCCCAAAGAATTCCAGGGATCTGTGAGATGCCCATGATTGTTTTGGAGGGCCTTTCCTGGTGTCTCCTGCACTGTCCATCACTTCCCTGCTCGAGGGCTGGCATTCAATATATCCCTTGGGATGTGCCCCAGGGACATTGTTTATCTGACCCAGGTGTATTTCCCTGCACTTTGCAGCCCCTGGGTGCCTTTTCCTGCTGGATGCAGTGAGAAGCCTGGCTCTGCTCAGAAATCCCTGTGCTGGTAAATCCCAGGAGCTGCGCCATTCCATGTCACATTTCCATGGGATGTGTCAGTCCCTTGGATTTGCATCCCCTCCTTTTCCCTGTGAAGGTGCCAAACCTCCAACAGCAGCATCCTGACAGTTCTGTATTCCTTGGCTGGACAAAGGGAATACTGGAACATGAATTCAGTGATTTTCCTGTGTCTCCAAACTACAAACGTAACATTTGGATATTTTCCTAAATTTTCTCATTCTCAACTCAAACTTTTGCAGATCATTCCTTAATTCTTGGGCTTGGAGACTTTTGGAAGTAGGACTTTGGAATGGGGCTATGGATCATTCTCACTGTCTCTTGGGAATTGATAAATTGGACAGTGATAGAGGGGTGGAAGGGATTTATGGCAAGGCAGGAAAAAAGGCTCTGTTGCATCACTGTTCCTGGTTTTCTTGGAATCCTGGACCGCCTTTCTTGATTAGAAAGGTAAAAACCTCACACAGATAATCCCAACTTTAAAAAGAAAAAAAAAAATCTATCCTTTGCCTATTTTTCTTCCTCTCTTCTGAACATATTTTCTGTTGGAAACTATCACGTTACACGTGGTGGGGAGAGCAAGGAGACAGAGGCTCTCACTGCCGAGGTCATGCTGCACAGGGAGCGAGTTTATTGTCCAGCTCCTCATAAAGGGCACTTGAGATACCCAGTCTGGGTATCCTCATCGCTCTTGTTGTAAATAAAAACGTGATCCAGCAAATATATAATAATTTTAGAGAGCCAATTTAATAATAATAAAAAAATCAATTTTATTCTCGCGACCGCGTTACGGCAGCGACAGCCACGATCGAAAAAGCAGCGCCGAGCCCGGTAGTCAATGTGGGTGAACACCGACCCAAGCTCTATTGCCTGGGGCCCCTCCTGTTCACAGTTCTGGTCCAGTGGGTTATATACGATTTATTTTTATTTATTTGCGNGTGGTTTGCCAGCTGCGGTTGGAGTTGAATGCTTTAGCCAGAGCGGGTTGGTTCTTGAATCCTATATTCTGTTTCCCAAACTGTACAATATTTCTTTTATAACACTTATTAAACATAACATATTAACTCCCCAGCCCAAATTACCTTCTATATTTATAACACTCTGAACTCCACGTCCCTTTGGGTCCTTGGCCACTTAAATGCCAGCAGCCTTATGAGAGATCTGATTGATTGAAACCCCTGTCTGTCAGCCCGGGGGCAGGCCGGTTTACACCAACAGGAAACCCCCAAATTTCAAAAAAAAAAAAAACAGAATTCAAAACCTGGGATGAAAAGAAATCACTTTTGTGAAGTTTTAGAAAGTGGCTAAACTGACTGAAAATGGCATTTCTGGCTGAAAAGATGTCCGAGTTTAAACTGGCATCTCTTTAAAGGGAACCAAGAAGAAAAAGTTGGAAGTGAAAAGATGAAAGTCCAGAAGAGGAATCTCACAGAAAATGAAAATATTTCCTGTATTAGGAATTTGTAAGTTATAATCAAGTAAGAAAACCTTGCTTTCTAAGGTGGCCAACCTTAATGAAAATCAGAATTCCAATTAAATCTTGGGATCAGAGCTTGGAGGTGCCATTCTGATTAACTTTCATTCCTAGCAGGAATGATTGCCAAATTTTTGGGAAGGGGATGTATTCCCAGGTCCCTGATTCTTCCCATTTGTGACACTGGTGTTCAGCTCCACTTCCTATCTGAAGAAATCACTCTTGACAAACAATGAAGCAGTCAATTAATTAGTTGTCTTTAATTGCCTTAAGCTCGTTGCTGTAATTAATTGGTGAAGAGCAGTAAAACTGGGATTGTTCCATGTTTAATGGCTGGAATGTCCCATTCCATGGAGTTCATGGAACTCTCTTAGAAGAGCAAACAGAGGCTGGGAGACTTTCCTGTAAGGGGCATATAAATAATCCTAACATAAACCACTGGGATGGGGATGGAATAATGCCAATGGAATTAAACCCAGCATTCCACAGGCTTGTGGGATCATTAATTGTTGGGCTTAATGACTAATTAAAAATCACCACTTCCCAAGCTCAGCCCAGATCCTGTTCCTTCCAGGAGTGTCTTCCCCGTGACCAGAGGAGTGGGATCTGAATCAGCGTGCCAGGACAAGGGGGAATGGCTTCCCATGGACAGGGGCTGGGTTAGATGGGATATTGAGAAGGAATTCCTCACTGTGAGGGTGGGCAGGCCCTGGAATGGTTTTCCCAGAGCAGCTGTGGTTGTCCCTGGATCCCTGGATTTGTCCAAGGCCAGGCTGGGTGGGGCTTGGAGCAGCCTGGGATAGTGGAAGGTGTCTCTGCCCAGGACAGTGGTGGCACTGGATGGACTTCAAATTCCCTTCCATCCCAAAGTGTTCCATAACTGTAGGATTCTATGACCTTGCCACACAAGTGTTGAGAGATTCCTTCAAGCAGAAGGAATAACTATTTAAATAATCTGTCTTTTTATTCCTTAAATTCCAATAAACACAGTAAGTCCTCCCTTAGGTTGAGTCCTGAGTGTATTTTTAAACATATTTATGAAAATTGCTCCCCCAGAAAAAGCTGAACCTCCAGAGCAAATCCCAGAGCCTGGAAAAGTAATGTCTGGCAGGTAACTCTGGGAATGTTGGGGGTTTCATGTCTCTGAGGAAGTTTCAGGACACACAATGTTGGATGGGTCTCATCAGGCAGATTCCTGGGCATGAAGAAATGGGGCTGAACATGGATCAGGAATAGCAGGAATCTGCTCAGGGAGCAGTGTTGGAGCTCACAGCCAGCAGAAACATCCCAGGAGGAATATTTTGCATCCCTGCATTGTTTTGATTGCTGTGCTCTTGTAAAAGCTGGGAGATTCCTCCACGCATTTAAATTTTTGATATCCAATTTATTTGGAATCTCCTGTCTGGCAACCTGGAATCTGACTGAGCAGGACACAGAAACCAATCTGGGGCAGGCAGGGTGACCTTCTTCCCATGCTGCCTGCTCCCAGCCCTGCGGAGAAGGCTGAATCCAGGTTTTTGTCCATGTGTGAAGGGAAGATTAATAAGCAGCAGAAGGAAAGGTGTCACCAGGCTCTGTTCCCAATGTTTTTAGTAATGAAGATCATCCCCTGAATTGATATTCAGGCCAGGAGTGGGCTTGTTTTTCCATGTGTGTGTTGAATAATAGTAGGAAGATGCCAAGGGAAGGACTGCTGGATGTACATCCCTCATCCCAAGCATCACTGTGCCCGTGTGGGTGTCACATCCCAGGACTGGCACCTCCTACTTTGCCCTTTTCTAGGGCCACTCAAGTCGTTTTTGGGGTTCAGATTCCACAATCCTGCTGGAATAACAGTTGGGTTTTTTTTTTTTTGTGTAAGCTGATGGAATTCTGCGAATCAGAGTCGTTATTTCCAGCCTGTCTCTCCAAATGGGAATAATTATTTCGAGCATCTTCCGTGGGCTTTAATAAAACAATCAACTGGAACAGCATCATTACTTAACATTTGATGCTGCTCCCTGGGAGAACATTCCTGAGAATCCCTAATCACTTTGGATCAGTTTGGATCTGCTTGGCTGCTTCCAGCTGACTTGAAGCCACTGGGAAAAGTGGAATGGATTGATGGGAATTATTTGAGATATTCCCAGATGGACACAGCAGGAGGGTTGGGAGTCTCCTTTTCCATACTCAAATGTTCCATAATTCTGTGAAATGAGCCTTCTTTTTATATTCTTAAACCTGTGCCTGTGTGTAATTCCAAAGGATGTGGAGAGCCAGGCAGGGACAGGGCTCTTCCCATATCCTGGCACGCTGCTCCCGATTTTAATGAATTATTAAGGGAACAACATTTTCTGTTGGATGTTCCTTGTGAGGAGGGAAAGAGGCACCACCCCTGCATGCCAGGGCTGTCAGGACCTGTTCCATTCATTAACATGCTCCATTAATTAACATGTTTACTTTATGTAACATTCCCATGCTGCATTTTCAATTCCAGCCCGTGCTAACAATCCCTTTCCCGACTCCTCATTATCGGGAATCATTGCACAGACAGGTGGCTCATCAGGATTTTAATCTCTTCCCTCCCTTTTTGGCCCAGTTTTTTGTGTGTTTGTACCAAAATTAGGCTGGGGTGGGAGAATCCCCTTCTCCCAGACCCTGAGCATCTGCAAATCCTGCAAAATTCCTGCTATTCAAGGGGAAAAAAATCCTGTGGAGGCAGGCAAGTCATTGGCACCACGGAAAAGGCTTTTTAGTGGGGCAGGGAGAGGTTTCTGGAAATGTCAGAGATGTCCTGGCCACCAAACCCCATCCTGGGCCACCAAACCTCATCCTGGGCCACAAAATACTGTCCTGGCGACCAAACCCTGTCCTGGCCACCAAACCCCATTGGGGGCCACCAAACCCCATCCTGGGTCACCAAACGCCATCCTGGCCACAAAAACCCTATCCTGGGCAACCAAACATCATCCTGGCCACCAAACCCCGTCCTAGACCACCAGATCCCATCCTGGGCCACCAAACCCCATGCTGGGCAATCATACAGGATCTGTGGTAGTTGTTGGCAATTCCAAATGCCCCAACAACAAAGGAATGGCAACGGAAACCCTTTGGAGCAGGTGGAGACAAATGCCACCTTAGCCCAGAATGGCCCAGAATTCCCTAATTATGTCCATGGCATCCAGAGGAAGCCTTTGCTCCCATCTGGCTCATCCAGCATCCACTGAAATCTTCTGGGGACAGCACCACACAAAAATTGGGATGAGCTTGGCAGATCAAAGCAGGAATGGCAGGGAAGGGAAAGGATGAGGAAATGGCCTTAAGGTGCACCAGGGGGTTCAGATCAGAGATTGGAAATGTTTCCCTGACGGAGCGGTCAGGCCTTGGAATGAGTTGCCAGGGAAGTGGTAGATTCCCCATGTCTGGGAGTGCTCAAGAGGGATCTGGATGTGCACTTGGGAATGTGGTTTTGGGGTGGTTATGGGGCTGTCGGGTGATGGTTGGATTAGGAGATTTTGAAGGTCTTTTCCAACCTGTGATCAGGATCTTTGGCCTTCATGTCTGAGATTCCAGCTGGGAAAACCTCACTGAAAACCTGGTGCTGTCCCATGGGAACATCAGGGAACAACAAACAGGTTTTCCAGAGGGGGGTTTGTCTAGGAAACACTTCCTATTTGTTGCAGAAGGAACCACCAGGATTCCCACATCTCAGAATTCCCAGAGAAGCTGTGGCTGCCCATCTATGGAAGCGTTCCAGGGTCAGGTTGGACAGGGCTTGGAGCAACCTGGAACAGTGGCAGTCCCTGCCCATGGCAGTGCTGGAGTGGGATGAGCTTTAAGGACCCTTCCAACTGACATCATTCCAAGATTCCATAATTCTTATGTGAAAGAGCTGAAAGGCATGAAATGAGCACATTTTCCAAATAAACTGTGGAAGGCCAGGAAGAACTGGTGAATGCAGTGATGGAGGTGCTGGTGCCACAACATTCCATGCTCATGGATGCTTCTCTTTTTGAAGCACAACCACTCTTGCTTGCTGATATTCCCTGGAAAAGATCAGAAAAGCCTCAGAACGCCCAGAAAAAATCCTAAATGTGCCCTAAATTCCACCCTGCAGTGGGCAGAAAATCCCATTTTTCTCTCCAGAGACCCATTTTGAGGCTCTGAATGAGCATTCCTGGGATCTAAACCCTCATTTTCAAAATCCCAGCTCTAAGAGCACAAATTTTTCATTTTTCAGGTCTAAAAATGATTTTTAGGATTCCATTTTAAGGAAGGGCTCATGCCTCCAGTTTTAGCCATAACCCCTCATTTACAGCGGCCAAAAATCCCAGTTTGAACACCCAAGAGCATTTACAGAGCCCCAAATTCTCTTTTTCAGGGCTCAAAGCCACATTTTTAAGACCAACCCTCATTTTATGCTCCAAATGCTCATTTTAAGACCCAACGCTTCATTTAGAAGGTTCAAACCTTCATTTTAGGAGCCAAACCCTCATTTTTAGGGTCAAACTCCATTTTTATGGCCCAAATCTTCCCTTTTTAGGGTCCAAAGGCTCCATTCCATTAAAAAGTCTCCTTTTAAGAGTCCAAATCAGCATTTTTAGTGTCCAAAGCCTCCAGAGGGGCATTTTTAGGATCCTGCCCATCATTTTTAGGATCCAAGCAACATCTTCTGTCTCCAATCTCCCAACTGTAGCTTACAAATCCCCATTCTAGGGCCCAAATTCTCATTTTTAGAGCCCAAAGTTTTGCTTGCAAGCTTGAAACCCTCCTTTTCAACATCCAACCCCTCATTTTAGGGTACAAACTCTGTACTTAGGGCTCAAAGCTCCATTTTTTGATGCTCAAAGCCTCATTTAGAGCATCCAACCCCCAATTTTTAGGTAACAACCAATGAGATAACAGAAAGTCAGGACTGTGAGATGCTGCAGGACTGGGAACCAGTTAAACCCAACCCAAAACCAGCAGAGGAATTCCCAAAAATGCTGGGACTGCTTGAATATTGAGAAGATTTAACCACAATCTCTCTGTATTTATGTCTTTGGAGACCATTTTTTCCAATTTTCCTGATAATCCCAAGGATCAAAGTAAAAAAAAAAAAAAAAACACTTCAAATTTGGAAGTTTGTTGGTTTTTTAAAGGAAATTTTTTTTTTTTTGTGCTGGAATGGCACGAATTGGTGATGTCCAAAGTGCAGACATTCCAAGTAAATAATAGAAGTGCTCAGTCCATATCATCCAGAGGGAAACCTGGAATTTCAGCCTTGTCTGAAGCTGTGGTGGCCTGTGATGTGTCAGGTATAGGGGAATTTTTTTTCCCTAAATATCAAATTCAATTCCCCCAGAAAGGAAAGATGTGACTGATCCTTCACGGATTCCACGTCTCCCACTTCAGTCCTGCCATGTATCCCTGAGGATGCTCCTGTGGGAAGCACAGACTCTCTGTAAATTGAAAAATTACAGAGCCCAAAGAGAGGCCAGATGTTGTGCTGGAAGTCTCTGCTGAGACTTTCCACTCTGCTGGTCCAGTGTGGAAATGGTTTTTAAGGAAGGGGATTGAGAGGACACACGGCATTGGTGACACCCAGAAATATTTACAAGCTGAGGACCAAAGCAAGGAATTGCTCCAAACTGCAAACTGAGGCTGCAGGGAATTTGGGAAGTGGGTGGGAGAGGGAACAAAAGCTGTCATGTGTTGGGATGGATGAAAGTTTGACAAGAAAGTCTCACAGATATGTATGCTTGGCAGAAAGATTTTTGAATGTAGAAACTGAGAAAGGAATAGAGATGGAAGCAAGTTTTGATATAGAAGAATAACAAAGGTCTAAAGGAGCTGCTGAGCCAGTTTTACTGGGTAACTAAGAAGGCAAAGGGTGTGTTAGTTAAGAAAGGTTTTTATGACTTAGAGCAAAGGATAAACCCACCTCAAATAGAAGATGTTTTTACCAAGCAGAAAAATACAAGAAGTAAATAGACATCTTGATGTTGTAAGTAGAAAAAAGGTCTCAGAAATTTCCACTGCAAGAAAACTGAAAAACAACTTCTAGTTTAAACTGTAACATACTAACCTTTTGTGATTGGAGAATAGTGACATGAATATTGTAATGTTAGTAGTTAGGATAGGCTATAGGTAATAGTAAAGGTATTGATTGGTTGTTATGTATTAAGATGTTCAGTAAAGAAAAGTATATAATGTATTGTAACCAGAACTAAAGCAACTTCAGACATGCCTACAGCTGTGGCTGATGGCTTTAGGCTGGGCTCTGTCACCCACGACCCGTGATCGCTGCCTGGATATAATAAACAGCATTTTAAAGAGCTGTCTGGAGTCCTGCATCTCATTGTAGGCTCTTACTGCCATGGGTGCTCCAGGTGGGTAAAAAGAATGCACCCTCTATAAGCTGATTCCTTACTGGGAGCAACAGGAAATCCAGAGGAACTCCACCTCCTTCCCAGCCCTTCATTCCCAAGTGATCTTTTGGAAAAGACCTCTCCTAGTGGTGAGGAAGCCCAAGGATTGCACAGCAGACCAGGGGTGCTCCTGCCAGTTACCTGCTCTCCTTTGGAATATTTAATATTTTTCTTAAAATTCTCGTGTCCTGGGGGAAGAAGGGAAGCTGCGTTCCACTAAGGAACATCTCGTTAATCAGCTCTGGAGTGAATGACTGAAATCAAGGATCATGAATGTCAGATTAGCTCAGTAATTATTGAATGGCTCAGGTCTTGAATGGAGACATGGAAAATTACTTTTCTTCCTTTTAATCAGAGCCTTGTGCTCCATGAGGGCTTTT
Source organism: Leptocoma aspasia (assembly GCA_013399835.1). Taxonomy (NCBI): domain Eukaryota; kingdom Metazoa; phylum Chordata; class Aves; order Passeriformes; family Nectariniidae; genus Leptocoma; species Leptocoma aspasia. The sequence goes on from VXAX01000710.1 coordinate 196,980, forward strand.
TAGGGAGTGATGTCCTGGGAAGGGCTCATTCTTCCTCTGTGGAGGAGGTGGGAGAGATTTTCTATCCAAGTCTGCCCGAGGGAGCAGCTTCAATCCAGGCAACATATTCCGAGCCCCAAAGTGCTTGGAGAAGCAGGAGGAAGTCAGGGAAGCTCAGATGGGTCACAAAAATGGGATTTGAGGGAGAACCTGGCAGAGAATGCTCTGAGACAGGATCAGAGAGATCTTAACCCGGGTTTGGGGTTTCCCATTGCCCACTGGGGAGGACTCATCCATTTGTTCTTCAGGCAGTGATTCTGATCTGGGGCTCTGGCTCCTCTCCCCACAGATGCCAGCACAGCCTGATGGTATCAATGGGCTCTGAACACCCACTTTTATCAGAGTCAGATTGGGAAAAAAAGTTGGACTTTCCCATCAAATTAGATCTTTAAAAAATTCTTCTGCAAGAACTTGAAAATGTTTCTGGGTTTGGTGTAAAAGGAAGGGCTGGCAAGGCACCTCACTGAATGTTGTGCTTTTCTCGTTTGAAAATGCGAAGTTATTGTTTCGAAAGGAAGAAGTAAAACATCCTTGGGAACTGTTCCACTTTTCCAAGTGGATCTGAACCTCAGCTGAAGAAATCTGTGCCGTTGGGGCTGGTTTTCGACAGGTTTCAGCAGGCAAACAAAAACCCCAGGCTTCTCTCAGCTCAGAGGGTTTGATCCTGCCCCAAGGAAAACACATTCCTTCCAAAACTGGAGGACTGATGTCCTCCAAAGGGATTTTTATGGACCTGGACTCTCCCAGCCTTGGGAAGATCAGCAGAGGTGTTCAGTGTGGTGACTCTCCCTATTGCACTTGATTTTAGTTGGAGAATCCAGGAAAAAGAGAAAACCTCAATGGGCATTGCTGCCAGCCCAGGGGCTCCAAATCCAGTGAATTTATCTTGGGCCTTGGACTCACCCAGCTGCACAGGGATGTTTGGAGGTGACCAGGGCCAGGATGTCACTGTCCTGTGACACAGAACCAGTCAATGCTCAGTGCAGGGAAATGGAGCCAGCAGGTGACCAGACTTCCAGTGAAATGATCTCCAGGTTAGACCCGAATTCCAGGATCATCCCAGTGGATCCCAGCTCAGACAAATGGGTTTTAATTGAAATAAAAAGCAGTTTTCTGTCCAAAGCACCAACCATGTCAGGTGTCTTTCAAGCGAAGAGCTTGATGGAAAGCAAAGACTATTCCAGGACAAATTCCTTATTCCCAGTGTAGGACATTGATCCCTCTGTGGGGTCTTTCCCAGAACAAATTTTCCTGTTGGATTCGCGGGCAGATCCAAGCTAGGAGTCACCTTTCCCTGAGAGCAGTGAAGTCCCTAAAGCATCTCTCATCTCTCCACAGAGGTCCAGCTGCTCTTGTGACCCAGGCCTGTCCCAGTGGGCTCCCCCTCTGTCCCTGCAGAGAGCTGGGACCCTCAGGAGTGTCCCCTCCAGCAGAGGTGAATTTTCCTGGCTGTGCCACCTGCACTGGGCATCCAGAGCGCAGAGCTAAAGCCACACCCTGGGTGGGATCTGCCTGGAGCTGATCCAGCACCAACTGCAGCCACCTTGAAAGGCAATTCCAGAGCCAACACAGCTCCACCAAAACATCCCCCAGCCTCTCCATGCAGGAGAACAGCAAAGGGAGTGTGAACAGGTCTTTATTCTGTTAATGAATTCCCACCAAACCCTATTGAAACGCTGCCACCGAGTATTTATCATTAAGACAATTATTTGAGGCTGCCCTACTTTTGTCGGGCTCTTTAATACCGTGGGCCCCTCATTAGCTGTGTACACGGCTAACGAAGACAGCGAGCTAATTGGCGGCAGCTCTTGAAGAACTGAAGCAGCCTCATCGTTTGCCTGCTCACGTTCTGCCGTTCCAGCGAGGAACTGCAGAAGATGTTCCCTGATTAGGCTGTTGAATTATGAATTAGGCTCTGCTCCCACTGCAGCTGTTTTTTCCATGTCATTCCCAGCACTTTATTTCCCCATCTGCTTATAAAACCAGGAGCTTGATCCTGCAATAAACACTTCAAATGGTTTCTTTTTTTTTTTAGGGGCTAATTAATTGTGTTGCATTTCTTGAGGTGCCCTGGCTTGCAGCAAATTAACAATGCTAATTTTTCCTCTGCTCAGTGCCCAAACAATCCCTCCTACAGAGGAGCTGGAAAATAAAGAGGATTCTATCAAACCATTCCCGTGTTTCAGCTTCTTCTCATTTTGATCCTTTCTGTGCATGATGCAGAAAGGATGTCCTCATTTGCAAACCATGCCCAAAGTTGCTTGGATGGATCTTTCCAGGCAGGAGCCAAAACAGAGGAATGACATTTGCAGCTGGCTCATTCCTGGTGCTCAGTCCTGATCTCCAGTTGGTGCCTTGGCCACTGGTCTGTGTCAACTGGAAAAGACCCTGCTGGGTGGGGGCAGGTCCAGATGGAGACACGGGAATGGGAATGGGAATGGGAATGTCTGACTGAGCAATGAGCGAGGCTGCATGAAAGTAAGAGCTAGATAAGAGACTGGGTTAAATTAATGCCCCTTTAAGGCCACTCTGGTCCCCAGTAATAAGGTGACAAATTGTCCTTTCCTGCCCACACAGAGCTCAGCGTGGACCAGCTCCAGGCCACGCTTGGGTTGCTTTACAAGGATCTTGGATGTGGCACCTGGAGCAAGCTGGGGTGGGATTTGGTCCAACAGCATCCCGTGCGTCCAAGGGAACATGGGGCTCTCCAGGCTCATTTGGAGCTCACAGGGACCCACCGGAGCCAAGTGGCTGCACTGGGCTCTGCCTCTGGAGGGGGAAGTGGGAGGGTGACAGGAAAAAAGCACACAGAGCATGGATCAGCCCTCCGGAGAGGACAGAGCTCCTTATTTAATCCCAGCTAGGAAGAAAACCCGTTCCCCCAAGCTGTTCTACTGCCTCACTTTCAGTGCCTTGGATTCTGCATCGATGAGGACAACGCTGAACATTCTGGTTGGGCCAAGGCTCCACCTTTCCACAGACAGCAAGTTTGAGCTGGTGGGAGAATGGAAAGGAGGGAAGAAGGTTTGGGAGATGATGTGGAGGAGGCAGCAGGGCTGGAGCCTCCAGATCCAGCTTTACACAGCCCGGTGATGTGGTTTTGTCTGGTGTCCTCACAATCCCAGAGAGAGAAGTGCTGAGGGACACTGGTCTGAGATATCAGCCATTCCTTCAGGATAAATGGAATAATATCCCAGGTGTGCCAGCTCTCAGGGGGAAGTGAGCAACTTGGAAAGGCCAGCTCAGAATGGAGGCATAAAATAGGAGGTGAAATAAGCTCTGCTCCTTCTGCTTGACCACTACTCAACATGAGGTTATTTCATTTTTTCTTTACCCACTTTATCCTCTTTTCCCTCTCTCCTCCTCTTTTCCATCTGACCAGTCAAAAACGAAGAGCCCAAATCCATGCTTTCACCACTGGGCAGCCCAGGATGGGAAGAGGTTTCCCATGGAGGCTCCACACTTGCAGGTTTTTAAAACAAACCTTGAAAAACCTCAAAATAATCTCATATCTCATCTAATTTTATCGTTGACCATGCTTGGAGGAAGAGGTTGGACTCTAAACCTCCTGAAGCCTCTTCCAAGCTGATTATTTGACCATTTTTTCAGCTTCTAGAAAGTTTCCTAATTTTAAAATTATTTTAATAATTGTTAATATTTTTTAGATTTGAAAAAAAAATTGATTTTTCAATTTACATTTAAATTACTTTAATTATTATAATAATGATGCCAAATTTCAGTGGCATTTATAACTTCCCTTCCTCCCTCTGCGATCATTCATTTGAGAGGGACTTTGCTAATTAATGAACCTTAGTCCTGGTCTAGTTGGTGCCTGCTCTGGGGGCTGCAAACAGGGGCCTTCCTGTGACCTCCAAACCCTGTTGAGTTGGGATCAACCTTCTCCAAGTCCCACCTTGCTCCTGGTTGAACCTGTCACTGCTCCACCTTGGGCCAGCTGTGGTGACAGCGAGATCACACCAGCAAAGGCCACCCCAAAAAGGACCCAGCAAGAGCCAGACTGGGATTTTTGGCTCCTGACTGGATGATTTCTCCCTGCTTGGGGCTGCAGGTGATTTTCTGGTTCCGCTGCTGAATTCTGGTTGGTTTTTGCAGCATTAAAACATTCAGGGCTGATCTCCTCCAAGTTCAGGGGTGTTCCTTTTCATATATATTTAATACATGTTTTTAAATGAGCTACATGGAACCTAATCAAGCAGTTAAGCTGCAGGATGTAGGAAAAGTCCTGCCTGACATCAGCTTTAGCTCAATTTCTGCTGCAAAGCCTCAGCTTTATGGGTTTGGATTTGTAAATACTCCTCCTAAACCCAATAAATTAAAAGAGCCCCTGGTGTATCCTCAGCGTTCAAGACTGAATGAGCCCAATTAGCCTGTGAAGAGCTGTTCCCTGCAGAATAATTCCAGGGTTTGGGCCAGTCCATTGTGAAAATCATTTGCTGCTCTCCCTGCTCATTGACAGTTTCTCATTGAGCACGAGAAGCTCCAAAGGTGACTTGGTTTCCTGCCAGAGCCTCTGTGTTGATTAACTCTCTTCTCTCTTTTTCATCATCCTGCTCCTTCGATTCTTTCGGGGAAGGCGAGGAACAAATGCAGCTCTTAAGGAGGGGGAATATTTCTTTTGCTGCTGTGTGCTGTTTCTTCTTCCCTGGTTTGTGTCCTTTGCTGTTCCAGGGGTGTCTGTGACATCTAGCCCAGGGGAGGAGTGACAACAACCCTCTGTAGCAGCCCTGGGGCCACAAATTACCCAGAATGGGCCCTACTCCTTGGAATTTATGCCCCATGTCCTCCTTCCCTCTGTCCTGTGTGACTGGGCTTGGGAATATGTTAGGAATACAGCCAGGCCTGCAGAGGGAAAATCATGGGATCACGGAATGGTTTGGGAAAGGCCTTAAAAGGACATTTACTCCACCCCTGCCATGGCCAGGGACACCTTCCACTGTCCCAGGCTACTCCAAGCCCTGTCCAGCCTGGCTTTGGACACTGCCAGGGATCCAGGGGCAGCCACAGCTTCTCTGGGCACCCTGTGCCAGGGCCTGCCCACCCTCCCAGGGAACAATTCCTTCCCAATGTCCCATCCATCCCTGCCCTGTGGCAGTGGGAAGCCGTTCCCTGTGTCCTGTCCCTCCATCCCTTGTCCCCAGTCCCTCTCCAGCTCTCCTGGAGCCCCTTTAGGCCCTGCAAGGGGCTCTGAGCTCTCCCTGGAGCCTTCTCCTCTCCAGGTGAGCACCCCCAGCTCTCCCAGCCTGGCTCCAGAGCAGAGGGGCTCCAGCCCTTGGAGCAGCTCCGTGGCCTCTGGATTTGCTCCTCTGGTCCTCATCCCTCTTAGCTGGGGCCAGAACTCACTGTGGAATTGAGATCTGGCACGCTAATCTGAATTTCTGATGACAGCTACTAATTTTAAGCTGTAAAGGCCACACCAAACTTTCACAAAGCGGAAATCCCCTGTACATTTTCCTGGCGACGTGTGGACATTCTCCCATGAGCAGGGACACTTAGTTCATGGGTGTTCCCAGGATTTAAGTGAAAGAATCTGGATATTATCATCATTTCAGTGGTAAATCACATTCAACCCCTAATCAATACCATTTCTTTGACTCTAATATAGGCACCTTGCTCTACTGCACTGTTTTATGTTATCCTGTAATTTACCAGTTGTTCTTTTAGTTGTATCCTGTGTAGTAATTAATTCTGATTAAGATATTTAGTCTGTTATCTCTTGCCTGTTCATTTATCTTAATAAATAATTCATTTTTATAAATAGATCTGATTTGCCAGCATTAAGAACTTGAGGGACAAAGTGATTCAATTATACCTCCATAACTTCCTTAAATTCAAACTGCTGTCAAAATCCAAAGCTAAGGAAGGATTTAGCTCCATTTAAACCCTTTCTGAAGGAGTTTAAATACACACTGACACTTCTCAGTGTTTCTTTGGGATAATTATCCTTTTCCTGCATCTCAAACAGGAGAGTGGGCAGGAAAAACACCTCAGCTTGTTCCTGGAAGGGGCTGAGGTTGCTCTTGTGACTGTGGGATTTTAAATTTAAGGCTAGAGGTAAATTCTGGATCAAGTTTTCCTCAGATTTACCAATGGAGCTTCCTCTGGAACCCTGCCAGGACCTGCTCCCAAAATCTGTATAATAACATGAGAGCTTCCCAGTGCAGACAGTGCCACTGGTCAGAAAAAAGGTGGAATGCTGAATCCTATAAATTCCTTTATTACCTTTTTCTTGTGGAAAATGTTGTCTATTTTGTAAAAAGAGCCATGGAAAGTGTTGATTCAGATGCAAACTCGGCTCCCTCATTTTCTCCCAAAGGGTGGGTGTGGGTTTTCCCAGAATCACGGATCATAGATCCTGTTGGATGTCTCCTTCCCTGGGGATATTTTGAAGTCATCTGGCCACAGGACCCAGCTTGGGCAGGGAGGTGGGACAAGGTGAGCTCCAGGGGTGCCTTCCAAGCCCGGCCATCCCGTGGTTCTGTGGGATTTTGGGATTTGTGGTGTGTGTGAAGGGCGCTCTGTGGAACTCGGGAATGGGGGGGCTTAGAGCCAAACGACACCCTGGGAGCAGCTCCAGGCATGGACAGGTTTGTGGGATTACCAAGGCGAAGCCAAGGACGCCATGTCCTCCTGCCACACAAAGAAAATTATTTATTAGCTCATTCTAGCACTTCCGGGTGATAAAGATTTGCAGGCAGGGGTGACTTTGAGCACACTTTATAGAAAATCCAGGATTTCAAACGATGCTGGAATTTATTAGGTATGCCACAACCATCCCAGAGACCTCAGGCTGTTCTTTATTCCTGCTGATTCCTGTGGTTTCCTGCTCAGGGGGCACCTGGTTTCCTTCCTTGGATCAGCTGTCTCCCAGTGCTGAGTGTCCTCTCCTGGCAGGCCTTGGCATCATTCCATCACCAGTGCCCAGTATTCCTGCAGGGCCAGGGCCAGGGCCAGACCTAGACCCAGGCCCTCTGATGCTCTTCCCATTCCCTGTCTTCCAGGGAACATGGAAAAATCATGGAATCCTGGAATGGTTTGAGTGGGAAGGGACATTAAAGCCCATCCCATTCCACCCCTGCCATGGCAGGGACACCNTATAAAAAAAAGTGAGGCGGGATTTTCTTTCTCTTCCTCTACCCACATGCACAGCTGAACACACTCTCACCTGGAGCAGCATGGAACGGGTCAGCCTCAGAGCAGGAAAAACTGGGAATGTTTTCCAGGCCACTGGCACAACCATGGCCCCTCGGTGGGAATGATGGGCCTCTGATGAGCAAACATCCAATGACAGTAAAACTTACCCAAACTACTTTCAGCTTCCTAAAAATTCCATGTCCAATCAGCAAATGATTGCTAAAGAAGAGCCACACCTGTGACAGGGGATCCATCCCACCTGGCTGACCTGTGCCCCACCAGGCCTGTGCATCCCACAGTAAATCCCTTGGATTAGCTGCACAAAGTTGGAAGCACTCAGCCCCCTGCAATCACTGCAGCAGACAGATGCTCATTTCTTCTCTTGAAATCTCTATTTTTCATAAATTTCATTTTTGCTGTTTGCAGCTTGGGCTCGTTCCCAAATAAAGCAGGCAGTGATTGAGCCTGGCTTTATTGCTCCCACAATCCAAATTACAGCCATTATCCCAATCTCCCCCCTGCAATTATCCTCAGCCTGCACATTCCATCTCTTTACCCAGACAGACTTTGTGCTGATGGAAGGTGATAGACAGACAGCCGGGAAAGCAGCGAATTCTCTCTGAGCAGCAGATCCAGAGCTGCTGCTCCAGCCCCTCTCTCCCTTCCCAGGATGCAGCTCTGTGTTGTTCACCAGCTCTCAGGATCATGAGATAACCAGACTGATAAGAGGTGGCCCCCATTAACCTCAGCTATTCCCCCAAGGATCAGGATTCCTGAATTTTTTCAGCCTTATTCCACCCTCCTGCAGGCTGGGCTGAGGCAAACCTGCACTTCACGACACGGTCCTGTCATTTTATCCAGCCAAGGTGTGTTTTTTCTCCTCCAGAGAACCCATCTTGAACCTTCTGCAGGGGAATTTGCTGCCTCACACATTCTGAGAATCTTTTTGCATCAAGGTTTGGAGACATGAAACACAAATGTAGACCCCCAAATCTGCAACCCCATTGATAGCAAAACTCTTAATGGGGTTCTGGTCCCTCTCAGATGCCTTAAACTCACAGAATCCCAGGATGGTTTGGGTTGGAAGAGACATTAAAGCTCATCCTGTGCCTTCCCCTGCCATGGGCAGGGACACCTTCCACTGGAACAGGTTGGCCCAAGCCCCGTCCAGCCTGGACCCTGCTGGGTTTGTTGGTTTTCTACCTTAAAATTCTCCTGAACACCATTTTCTCTCATTTCCCTCACAACCACTGATGGGAGGCAGATCTTCCGTGCATCTTCCTGACTCCCAGACTGGTCCCCTTGGAGGAGAACTATCAAGATTTGGTCAGTCCAGAGCTGGAATTAACTCCAGTCAGGTCAGTCCCAGTGGGATGGGAGTGTCCTGGCCCCATCCCACTGGGACCTTGCTGGTGCAAAAGGCCCTTCCTGCAGCACAAACATTCAGCTCCAGCTTCATCCCACATCCTAAATTCTGAGTTATCTAGGGGGCACTTTCCACAAAATAAGAGGAAAGTCCCTATTCCTTCCCTCCCAGCTTCCTTTTCCCAAGCATCCACTTGAGTAGCACTGAGAGAAGGTGTGCTGAAAAAGAGGAAATAAATACCCAAATTCCTGCAGGCTGGGTGAGTTTTTTTGATTTAAAATCAAAGGTTGCTTGCTGTTAACTGTTGCTGTTGTGCTTCTGTTTATTCTCTCCCTGCTGTCTCCCACATCCCTGTCTTTTAAGGACGTTCAAGAAGGAATTTTTGGATAATACAATTCCCCTGCCTCATGATGGTACAAGGGAGACACTTGAGTCCTGTCTTCTGCTACAAGGGGGATCAGTGAAACTGCTCTGCCTTTCCTGACAGCAGAACTGAGTGGGATCAGCTCCTGCTGGGGAATTTCAAACTCCACAACAACAACCCTGGGCTCTGGGCAGCATTCCAAATGGAAAAGGCAAAGCGACCTGACAGACTCCATAAGCTGAGCTGACAACTCAGGTAAGGAAACTTCAGGGGCAGAATAAACTGATCTGAAATATTTTGCTCTGATCTGCATTTCAAAGTAATTCTGTGAAATGACCAGCCTGTTAAGAGGAAACAAACAAATAATCTCAAGAAGAGAAACCACTTTCTGTCCTTCAATTCAAAGGTTAAATCCACTTCTGTTGAATTCTAAGTCACTGGGGTGATCCAGCTCCCTGCTGAATTCCTCTCCCTGCTGAATTCCTCTCCCTGCAGGGGCATTTTGGGACAATATCCTGATTATTCCACTTAAGACCAAATACTTAATTTGGGGAGTAGGGTGATCCTGCATCTCTGAGGGATGTGGAAGCAGAGGAGACACCTTCCTTTTTTGTTCCCGTGAATAAAGCATGAGTGGGACAGATTCCCTATGAAACACGGAACAGATTGCCCATGGAACATGGAGCAGATTCCTCCTGAAACAGGGAACAGATTCCTCCTAAAACATGGAACAAATTCCCCATGGAACAGGGAACAGATTCCCCATGAGACATGGGGACATTGTCCCCGTTTGGAGGTGGGGACACCACTCCAGGCCTTGCTAATGCTGAATGTAAGGGGCTGTTGAGTGTAAAAAGATGCAATAACTTTGCAGGTTCATTTTCCTCCAAATGGCCCAAACCAGAATAAAACTTTGTTTTTAATCACTGAAGTGGAATTGTTTCATTTTTCTTTTTGGCAAGGATGAAAACATCTGCTTGGGTTTGGATCAAATTGATTTTTTTTTTCACTTTTTAACTCAGTATTTGAGCTGAAAAATCAATTACTCACCCAGCCTTCCTCCCAGCACATGTCCAGGAGCAGAAACTCTGGGTTTTATTCAATAGCAGGTGCTCGGCAATCAGAGAAAATGAGCGTTGGGATAATAGGATTTACCTGACTCTTCCTGTCTCATCTATGAAATCCAGCCAGGACTGCAGGGATAAATCCCAAAGGGTTTCATTTCTTGGTGTCCATTGAGCCAGTTTGGCTGGATGTGCAAAACAGGATCTTGGTTTTGATCCTGATGGCTCCTGATGCCATTGTTGGGTTTCCAGCCTCTGTTTTAGGATGAACAGAGGTTTCCTTGGACCAGATAACGAGATTCCTTGGAGAACTCAGACCATTCCTGCCTCATCATCTCCTGTCACAGCAGTCTCCAAAGGGAGGAGATTGTCACTAAATGGGAAGTTCTAACAACTGTAATTCTGTGTCATAAGAAGAAAAACAGCTTCATCGAGGGCATGTTTCCAAATAAACAGCTCTGCTGGCAAGAATTCCTCTTTCAGACGTCCCAAATTCTGCTGTCCCTCATGTCCCAGCAGTGGTGGAAGGGTCCAGTTCACAGCTGGCGTGGTGCTAAAGGTTTGGCTGTCCAGGAGGTGACAGGATCTGCTCTGAAAGCTCTGACTCCATCACATCACTGCTGGAGAACTCCAGGAAAATGCAGAATACTCACTCATGTCCTTTCTCATGAGAGGATTTAATGAGTTCAGAGGGTCTGGGGGAATCCCCCTTGTCAACAGTGGAGGTTTTCTGCTTCCTCTGGCTGCTTTGTAGGTGATTGTGATAGAATGAGCTTCGCTTATAAAAGGGTCTTTGTTCATCAAAGAAGTGAAGAAAGGGATACTTGTATGACTAACAGAAAACTGTAGAATAAGAGATACAAAGTTAGTAATAAATTTGTGCAATACAAAGTCAGCAGTAGATGTGTGCAATCAAACCAGAAATTTATATAAGAGGTAACAAACCACAAAATCATAAGGCAGTTGCCAAACATTTATGCATAGTTGCATTGTTAAGAGCTAACTTTTGTAACCATACATAGAAAAAGAGTTGTTGCAGGGTCAGCAGAGACACTGAGGAAGAAGATAAGAGCCTTTCTCAGAAGACCACCAGAGGACAGAATAAGACCCCCTGGCAACACGCCGCGCAGACGCAGAGTACACCGGGAGGGATACGAAAACAGGAAGACAAAAGCATATAAAAAGAATGGACTGAAAGGGAGGGGCGTGGACCCCTGCGGAGAAAAGCTCCCCGGTCTCACCCAGCGCTGTTCTGTTTGCTATTGCTTGCTATAATTAATAAATTAATTAATTGGCAAAGGCTGAATCAAATTATTCGCCGCAATTTATAACAGTGATCATGAGATTTCACAGGAGCCCCTGATCCCCTTCAATGCTTGAGTCTCCTGCACACAACATCCTTCCCAGATGGATGTGTGACATGGGAAAGGCAGGAATGAATCGGTGCCCTTCACCCTTCTCACCCGATGCTGGACTGGAGGAGGTGAGAGACAAAGCCCAGGACTCTGAATCTTGGCCCAAGTCCATCTCTGGCTCAATCCACAGGTGAATCCTGCCCCTGAGGGGAGAGTTGGGATCATTCCTCTCTGGCCAGGAGGTCTGACCTGCCCCACCACGGGCCAGAGGGTCCTGCTGGCCTCGGGATGATTTTCCTACTGACTCTGCTGAGGAGGGGAGTGAGTTCTGAGCATGGGGGCTGAGCTGGGTAGGGAAGGGCTCTCTCCTTCTCCATCTCACCACCTTCATCCTCCAAAGCATGGAACTTGTACCAAAATCAGCCAGATGGAAACTTTCTAACACAGTTTGGAGCATTAGAAATCAGGAATTCTGTATTGCAGTGCTGGGCACAGGGAGAATCCTTCCTCTGACTGAGTGTTGGGTGAACAGATTTTTTATCTCACACTAATTACACATTCATGAACTATCCCTGATTACTTGACTTCATTTTACACAATCACACCCCTTACCAAAGTCCTTCTAGGGTTCTTTGGGTCTGTCTTCAATGTCTGGTGTCCTTTTAGGTGGCTGTTCCTCAACCCCCATTTTTGAGGAAGCCAAATATCTTTGTTTTCCATAACTTCTGCTTTGTCAGCCTTAGAGAGCTGGGCTGGTTCCTGCTTGTGCTTTGCCTAAATTACGTCCTTTATCTATTTCTCAAAGGCTGTGCTGATCTCCTGTCCTTATCAGAGTCAAAGCCTGTTCTGTCCCTCTGTCCTCATCAGAACCTGCCCCAGCTGCCCCCCACAGCAGAGCCTCCCAGGTGTGGAGCTCTTTGGTGGGACCCCACACGGCTGGGAACCTACCCCCTGGGCCCTTGGAGGAGGTTCCCTCTCCTGAGTTCTGTGTCAGGGATGAAAAACGAGCAGGACTCACTGTTTCTTGGTCTTCAGGCTGTTGTTTGTTTTTCTCTTAAGTTCAGTACGCTGTCTGCACACCAGACTGAGCGTATGAGAAACAAGGCACAAAATGGACCAAAATGGAGCAAGATGGCCTCCAAACACCCCAAATCAAGGCCTTTTAAAGCTAATCAGTCCAATTACTTTCTAACACATATCTTGTTTTTACTTTACTACCAATAACTTCTACTAATCTACTCACATAACACCTATGCTGCTGCTTTCTCTTACCAATGACCTTGTTCCACCAATACAACAGAAAATGGAGTGGAAGAAGAACAAGAAGGAGAGGAGATAACGCCCAAAATCCTCCATCTTGTCCCCTATTCACTCTCATATTAAAATCCTAAAACCCTAAATTTTTCACTTTGTGACAAAATATTACTGCTACTACTACATACCGCTGCTACCTAGCTCACACCTGTGTTCTCCAGCTCATCCCAAAGCCTTGGCAATTTTTTCCCTGGGACAGAGGTTAAAAGCAGCGTTCTGCTGAGAATCAGGGCTTTCTAAAACACACAGAAAAACATTCCCTGTGCCCTGGATTCCAACACCAGGAGAGCAAAGCCCTCCCTGGGCACTCTGCTCTTCTCCAGGGCTACTGAATCCAAAATGGGTTGGGTGGGAAGGGACCTTAAAGCTCCTCCAGTTCCATGGGCATGGACACCTTTTCCACTCCTGTCCCACCGATGGCTGCTGTTGAGGTGAGAGGTGCCCAGTTTGTGCTCCAGTTGCCCTTCCAGGTGGGATGCTATCCCTTTCCCAATGTTTTCTCTGTGTGAGGAGCCGAGAGCCAATCCATCACCTGGCAATGGCAGCAGGAGCTGACAGGGAGCTCTGAGGAGAACATAAAGCATCCAAACTGCAGCCTGCAACTGCTGCCTCCTCCTCTGACCTCCTTTAACCCCAGCCCTGCTTAAGCCTTCCTGGGCTCTCACCAAAATGAAAAGTCTGGCTCGTAAAACAGCTGGGAAGGAAAACTGACAGGAAAATAATAAAACCATCATGAGGTGAGAGCAGACATGTGGCAGAGACAGCCTTGTGGAGCTCACCACGGGTTCTGTGGTGAGGAATGAAACCTCTCCATCTTCCCAATGGATGCTCTGAGTTCCTGTCCTGGTGCATCCCCACGGAAAGATGGACAGCTCCTTTCCCCATTTTCTCCTCACGCTGCTGGAGGTGCTGCACAAGGAATAAATGCAGGCTATGCAGCACTGCAGGGAAAAGAATCACCCTCGGGGGGCTCAGTGTGGTCACACGATGGTGACGGGGCTGGGGACGGCCAAGGGGAGCTTCCCTCCTGTTGTGTCTGGGTGAGGTTTCAGTTGGTGCTTCAAGGCTCCAAACTGGACCCCAAATACACTCCAAGGGTGGTCAGTCTGCTCTGCTTCTGCAGGTGTTCAGTGCCAGTGTCCTTGTGGGGTTTTTTTTTGGTGGGACCCCACACAGCTGGGAACCTACCCCCTGGGCCCTTGGAGGAGGTTCCCTCTCGTGAGTTCTGTGCCAGGGATGAAAAACAAGCCGGACTCTGTTTCTTGGTCTTTGGGCTGTTGTTTATTTTTCTCTTATCTTAAGTTCAGCACGCCGTCTGCACACCAGACTGAGCGCACGAGAAACAAGGTACAAAATGGACCAAAATGGCTCCTGAGCACCCAAAACCAAGGCCTTTTAAAACTAATCAGTCTGATTACTTTCTAACACGTATCTTGATTTTACTTTACTACCAATAACTTCTACTAATCTACTCGCGTAATACCTATGCTACTACTTTCTCTAACCAATGACTTTGTGCCACCAGTGCTACAGAAAATGGAGTGGAAGAAGAACAAGAAGGAGAGGAGACAACACCCTAAATCCTCCATCTTGTCCCCTATTCACTCTCATACTAAAATCCTAAAACCCGAGATTCTTCACCCTGTGAAAGACTATTACTACTACTGCTACATACCTGGTTCACACCTGTGTTCTCCAACTCATCCCAAAGCCTTGGCTATTTTTTCCCTGGGACAGAGGTTAAAAGCAGCATTCTGCTGAGAATCAGGGCTTTCTAAAACTGGCATAGAAACATTCCCTGTGCTCTGGATTCCAACATGTCCTGTCCAGGATGTGGAGGAGTCGGATCCAGGCTCTTCCCAGAGGTGCCCAGTGCCAGGAACAGGGACAGTGCTCAAAAGATTGAAATTCAGGAGCTTCACTCACACCTAAAAGGAAGAATTTTAGGGTTGGTCAAGCACTGATTGTCCAAGGATGCTGTGAACTCCATCCTTGGAGAGTTCCAAACCCTGGTCCTGGACAATCTGCTCCTTGGGCAGAGTCCTTGGTGATCTCCAGAGGTTCCTCCAACTTCAGCAGTCCTGTGGTTCTCTGAAAATGAGGAACAACCAGCTGGAAATGTGGAAATTATGGTGTGTGTTGTGGCATTTGGAAAAACACTGTTTGCTTTAGCTCGACATTTATTTTTCTTTCCAGTAGATGTTACTGCTGCTCTCATAAATAATTCAGGTTTTATAAGCTGGAGTATATTATTTAAAATGGTACAAATTAATCACCTTTAGTGCATTCTGGGGCTACTGTGTTATTTTTAATGAATTTGTAAAACACTCCTTAGGTGTATGAACAGGATTCACTTCCATTTGCAGGCCAGCCTGGACAGGACCAATATTTCATGGATTTTTGCAGCTTATTCATATTTAGTTCTTCAAGGAAGGCTTTTTTTCCCCCCAGTGATATGGGGACAACACATGTCCCTGGTGAGAGAAGCAGTGAAATAAATATCTAAAGAAATATTTAAAGCTTAAATTTCAGGTGTTTTCACATCCAGGTCTCCTGGGCTGTTATCACACACAACCTGTGCTGACTTTTTCTGCACAAAAGAGTCAAAAAAATCAACTTAAAGCCTCTCAAACCCCTCTTTGTTATCCCAAAATGTGATGGAATGAAACTTCTTGGCTTTTTTCCACTTTACCAGTGCCTGTCATTTAAACAGGAGCTGTGTTATAATGTCATTTGTTCTTTTCTTTTTTTAGCCCCCTCTTTAATGTTTGCAATATCTCACAGACAGACCACAAGATGAGTCTGTTTTAATTAGCTCTGTCATGAAAAAAACCTCTTTTGGGAAATAAATAATAAATATGTGCATATTAGACTATTAAAAAGAGGATCTGTGCACCCCCAGCTTTATTTCTATGTAATAAAATTTAAAATTCCATGTGGAAAGTCCTCCTGGATGTGCAGGAGTGACCTTTAATGACATTAAATCATTTAATGAGCCTGTTAGGTGCACATTAGAGAGCAAAAAAGGCTTCTGGGGAGACACCTGGATTTCTATAGGTTTAAGGTTGGCAAATTGAAAGATTTCTGTTGTGCTGGAATAACTTCCATGAGTTAAGTGGGATTAGAATTGGTTATTCACAGAATCATGGGATGGTTCTGGTTGGAAAAACCTCCAAGTTCATCAATCCAACCATCAACCCAGGTCCTCAACTGCCACATCCATGGGGTTTTTGACATTTCCAGGGATGGAGACTCCAGCCCTGCCCTGGGCAGCTGTGCCAGTGCCTGACCACCCCTTCCAGGAAGAAATTGTTCCCAAAATCCACCCTGAGCCTCCCCTGGCCCAGCCTGAGGCCGTTCCCTCTCCTCCTGTCCCTGTTCCCTGGGAGCAGAGCCCGACCCCCCCGGCTGTCCCCTCCTGGCAGGGAGTTGTGCAGAGCCACAAGGTCCCCCCTGAGGCTCCTTTTCTCCAGGCTGAGCCCCTTTACAGCTCCCTCAGCCTCTGCTGGGGCTCCAGCCCCTTCCCAGCTCTGTTCCCTGCCCTGGACACGCTCCAGCCCCTCCAGGTCTCTCTTGTCAGGAGGGTCCCAGAGCTGCCCCAGCACTGGAGGTGCCCCAGCAGTGCCAGCACAGGGGACAGGCACTGCCCTGCTCCTGCTGCCACCCCGGGGCTGGCACAGCCCAGGTGCCCTCAGCCTTTTTGACTATTCCAAAGATGAAATTTGGATCCATCCATGGCATTCCCTGGTTTGGGCTGCTAGTTCGCACAGGGCACGTTCATTTTCTTCTGCTGTTAACTTGGCCTCAAATCTACCAAAATAAATATTAGCACAGAAACTACAAATGATGATAAATAAACCAAAGGTCAAAATGTTTGATTATTTTTTTCATATTCTGCAATAATAGCCCTGCCACCTTTCTTATCTTGAAAATAATCAAGCCACTGATAATGATGTTGTAATGCAAATCAACAGATTTTGTTACTTTCACAGCGTGAAACATCAACAGTAAAGAAAACCATGTCCAGCTGTTATTAATAGTTTTCCTCAGATGAAGGAGAACTAATATGTTGTTGGGAACATCCATCCTGCTTTTATCCCACAGGGATTTGCCATTTTACCACTAAGTGAGGCCTGAAAGAAAAGGGTTTCATTTGCTGTTGCAATCCCCAAAATCCATATTAATGATTGCTGGTACTGCAGGGATTTTTCTGCAGCAGATCTCTTCTCCTTTTCCCACATTCTCATTTTCCTCATGCAAACCTTTCAAGGGTTCTTCTCTTCCAAGTTCCATGATAATGATATGAAAATAATCATATAAAATAATGATATACAAAAATAGTTTGTAATTATAGTCCATAACATTCTGATGCCATCATTTGAGCATTTGTACTTGTCCCATTTGCATAGTGACTTACATCTGCTGAACCACCCCAAGCAACTGAGGACCTACTTCCATATAAACTTCCAAGATGCACAGAAATTGCTGTTATATTTAGGGATTGATGGGAGAGCTTCCCAGTTGGGAGAAGAGGAAAATTCTTTCTTTTTAGAGGCATCTTTTGCCTTGCTGCAATCCCTGGAATGGTCACAATCTGCGTGGGACATGGATATTGCACTGTGACTGAGTCTTGGTCACCAGGGACCTGCCTTGGCCAGCCAGGACTCAAGCCCATATTTATGGATTAAAAATCCCCTTTTATTGAGAGAATATTTATTACATAGAGTTATCTCAGCTGTACATTTTTGAAACACATTCCAAGTTGAACTTGATACCAAAATTTTGGGAAATCAGGCAGTTTTCAAGGAAGACAACACCAGTCCAGCTCTGAGCCCTCCCTGCCAGCCAGGGATGGAGATTCCTGGAGTGGCAGGCCAGGTCCCATCAGAGAGAGGAGGTCGTAGGATGTCCCAAAGCCCTGTCCTGCCCTTTATCCTCACTAAATCCTTGGAATAAATGCCATTGTCCAGGTGGGCTGTGGTGGTTTAATCCCACTTGGAAGCTGAGCCCAGCACAGCCCCTCTCCCACTGCCCTGACCTGGGGTGGGGTGAGAATTGAGAGGGTGAAAGTAGGAAAAATCCTGGATTAAGGTAAGGACAGTTTGATGGGACAGAAAAGGAAGAAAATAATGATGATGGTGATGATGCTGATGATGCTGATGAGGATTGTGTAAAAAAATTAGAAAATACGAAAGAATTTATGCTCAGTTGCTCAATGCTCACTGATGGATTTTTCAGTGCACAAGGAACACCTACAACACAAAAAGAGCAACTCCTTTCCCCCCTCACTTTGTGATTGGCTCCCGTTAAAAGACAAGGTTCCTCCAGGCTGAATTCCACCCTCAGAGCCAGCTTTAATCAACGCTGGGGCTGCTTCCTCTCCAGGCTTAGCCTGATTGATGTGGCCTCCCTGGAACTTGTGCAGCAAATGAAATCAGGGTCATCTGCTGGAAGAAGCAATAAAAAATCACCTCGAGGAAGGAATCAAGGCCATCAGGGATCTGCCTTTAAAATAAGGGAAACGGAGCCAGCATAACTCTGGCTGTCACTTGCTGGTTCCTGTGACAAGGACCAGCCTGTGTGGACATGTCTCCTGCTCCTGTGTCCCTGCTGGGCAGACAGAGTTTGGAAGAGACAATTTCAGGCCTAATTTCTTTCTTTCACTGCTGGAGTGGCCCTTCGGTGACCTGAGCACCACAGTGTGGGAATAAAAGGGTGTCCCTCCATCAGAGCCACCTGCAAACTTCCTGTCACCCCAACTCCTGGTGCCTCAGGAGCACCAAAACACCTGGAGGTACCTGGACTGACCTGCAGCCCCTGGAGATGTGAAAGCAGAGCCCTGACAGGTTAAATCAAGCAGAGAAAAGCAGGAGCAGAGATCCTGCAGCAGCTCCCAGCTGGCACTCACCTCACTCATGTGGGAATAACACGGATAAATAGGTGGAATGTGGGGTTCCAGCCTTGTCTGGGCACTTGTCACAAAGTTTGTCTTACTGGGCATGGTGGTGTTTGGCCAAAGGCTGGTGACCTGGAGGATTTTCCAAGCTTAATGATCCTGTGATTCTGTGGAGGCCCCAGGAGATGATGCTGAGCCAAAACTGGTGCCACCCATGTTGGAGCCATCCCCTTAAACAACCAGCTCCACTGGGAATCTCCCACTCAGTTCAGCACCTAGCTCAGGATGCCCTGTCACACGCAATGGGAGGAAAGAAAGCTGCCTCCTCCTGTCAGGACTGGCTGACATGGGAATTACAATGATTTTATCTGACACTTTTTAGATGGATTTTGCCTGGTTCCTGCTGAAAATACAATCCCAAGAGTTGCTTTACCCCAGATCCTGTGGAGTGAGCTCCTCTGGCTTGTTGTGTGTTGTGACTGAACAAAACAGCTGTTCCTTGCTCTGACTTTTTTGGGGTAACAGAGGGGATGACGCTGATTCTCCATTTCTCCTTCTCCAGAGGATTTGTTTCTGGAATGTGTGCTCAGCATCCTCCCTTTGAACTGCACTGCCCCCTCATCCTCTGCTCCCCAGCTCCCTCAGGAACCTGGGTCCTTCCTCTGGATGTTCCTCCTGATGTCTTCTCTGAATCAAGAAGCTCTGGATGCTTGGCCAATGTGGGGACAGTGGTGATGCTTCACAGATGGCCCCAAAATCCTGGCAGGCACAGAAAGAGGCACTGGAAGATTCAGGTTCCCAGAGGGGGCTGGGAATTGTACTCTCCATGAAATAAATGCAGCAGCTTCTCAGAGAGCTCCAGATCGTTTTCCTAACAGCCCTTTTCCCTGCCTGCCTGGGATCCATGTTTCCATCAGGCTTTGCTGATGCTGAGTTGTGTTCCAGGCAATAAATTGAGCTCCTCCCTGGCCACTCCTGAGCTGCTGCTGGGTTCTGTGCTCACAGAGATCAGGGGAGGAGAAAAAATAAATCCTGCAATTTTTCCCTGTGTAAAATTGCACTGAATGTGTTCCAGGGGAGGAAAGGTCCTGCAGGAGCAGGACTCTCCACATGTTCCTGCTGAAGGAGGGAAGGGGAGAAAAATGAGCTCTGCAGCCTTTTCTGATCCCATTTGGCACCAGATGGACACAGTGGCACGTGCTCAGGACAGCCCCAGCTTTTCAGGCACCTTCCTATGGAACAGGGCTCTCCAGACCTGGCAATGTCTGTGGGGTGGCACCTTTTGCTCCCCATCTTTCCCTCAGATAACAAGGATTTGTTTCTACACTTCCAAATTCTGACGCTGACTTTGCCCTTTAGCTCCTCCCCACTCCCCTCTCCCCAGAACTCCCCACACCTCAGGGCATACACGGTGATCCCTCAAGAGGATCCCTGGGACAGAAAAGACTGAGTTGTGTCTGGAAAAGATGTCTGGGTGACTTTCCCTGGCCTGACCTGGCGCTGGTGTCACTGTGCCGTCCCAGCTGACCAGGATGAACACGCCAGAACACGACATCCCATGGATGAACAGCTGTAGGGACAGACTGAGCAGTGTCTGTGTCTCCTTCCATTACTTTTTGGGATTGAATTTACCCTGGGATCACTGATGCTGCTCAGATACATGGGCAGCAATTCCCTGGGGGGTTTATTCCTCCTAATTTTTAATGCCTCTGTCTGATCACACCTCTGTGGGCTCCCTTTGCAGTGTCTGGAGGGAAAGTGACACTTCCAGGTGCTGTTCACTGACCTATCTTAGGCTTTAGGCCAGGATTAATGGCAGCTTGGGCTCTGTTGCTTATTCTGCTGAGAGTTGCAGAGGGACACATGGAGCCAGATGAATCCCACTCCCAATAATTGTGGGATGCAGGGGACATTACCCACTGACAAATAACCAGACAGATGCTCGGGTTTTCACCATTTTTCCAGAGTTATGACTTCATATTTTCAGCAGACAGCACAGGTTACACCTGCTTCCCATTGGAGTGGGTTGTTTACAGCCATAATGGATTAAATTTTAGCTCCAAATCTGTTGGAGAAGAGCTCCATCCTGGCAGCAGGCAGGAATTATTGCTGAGCCTTCAGCTGGGCTGTGGCCAGGGCTGGAATTCAGGTCCCCTCTGAGCAGCACTGTTTGACACTGCCCAGAGCTGTGCTGTGGGAAGCAAATTAAGAAACAATTACTCCTGAAGAATGCCTGCAGTTTGGGCACCAGGTGTAATCACCTTCACTGGGATGTGACCAGACCTTTCTTTTAGGGTGAGGAAGGTAATTAGTAGGGAAAGCAGGACATGAACTTTATGTTTCCTTGCAGGGAACCCCGATGCTGGCAGGGCTGTGTTTCCTGCTCACTCCTGCTCTCACTTCCCCCCAGATCACCCAGAGCCTTGTTCTGCACCCACAGGAGGAGGGAGAAGAGCAGGAGAGAGTTGATTTCCTGGGATTGTACTAAGCCCCTCTGCCCTGACATCCTGTCCCCATCCTCTGTCCAGATTGGGAGCTGATCCATGTCCTGCTCTCTGCACTCTCCCACAGGCTGGCTCCAGAAAAACCAGCAATTTTTGCTTTGTTTTTCCCCTGGTCTTCCCTACTGAGAGAAACCCCAGACCCCATTAATCCCCTTTCCAGGACAGGTCTCTCCTGTAGATCCTCCGAGGCCCAGCTCCTGTTTCCTGTGCTGTCCCACCCTCCCTCACCTGTCATTGAGGCTCTGTCCCCTCCCCATGTGAGGTCCCAGTAAACGATGGGATTCTGCATTTATCCCTCCAGGGCCAGGTTGGATGAGGATTTGCAGTGACTGGGAGCTGCTTCTTTTGTTTTCTGTGCATGTCTCCAAGCAGGGTGTTCTGAGGAGTGTCCAGAAGCTCCCTTGATGCTCCCTTGAGTCATTCCTGACCTGTCTGTCTCTGGTGTTCCCCTGCTCTGTCTCTGGACCTGTCACCTTCACACCTTTTCCCTGATTTTCATATTCCTTACAGTCACCTCCACTCTGAAATTCCCTGAATTATCCAATTGCTCCTTCATGACCTTCTTCACCTCACTGTGGTTTTCTTCACCTTTTTCAGTTCTCCTGCATTCCTGTTCTGGATGGGAGGGCCCAGAACTGCCCCAGTATCCAGGCACAGGTTTATCACGGATTTACCAGCAGAGGTTTATGATGGATTTACCAGTATCACACACAGATTTTTGTGTGTCTGTCCTCTCTTGTCCTGATAATTCCATAATTTGATTTGCTTGCTTTGTGTGCTGAGCTGATGTATTTATGGAACTGATAAAATCTCACTGCCTCACTCTGGAATGACAATAATCCACTTGGAGCCCATCCCTGGAGATGCCTAATTAGGATTTCCTCCCTTGCACTTGACTTTACATTTATTTAAATTCAACATCACCTTTGTTTTCATCACATTGTGATTCCATAATTCCTTCTCCTTGGTCCTTGCCCCAGCAGCAAACCCCTCCCTGGGCACTCTGCTCTTCTCCAGGCTGTTTATCCCAGAATTCCAGAACAGTTTGGGTGGGAAGGGACCTTAAAGCCATGCAGTGCCACCCCTGCCACAGGCAGGGACACCTCCCACTGTCCCAGGCTGCTCCAAGCCCTGTCCAACCTGGCCTTGGACACTGCCAGGGATCCAGGGGCAGCCACAGCTTCTCTGGGCACCCTGTGCCAGGGCCCCTGACCCTCCCAGGGAACAATTCCTAATTCCCAATATCCCATCCATCCCTGCCCTCTGGCAGTGGGAGGAACATTCCCTGTGTCCTGTTCCTCCATGTCTTGTCCCAAGTCCCTCTCCAGCTCTCCTGGAGCCCCTTTAGGCACTGGAAAGGTCTCCCTGGAGCTTCTCTTCTCCAGGCTGAACAATTCCAATAGCATTAAAAGCCATCTATTTTTTTTCCATTAAGTTAAAAATTACATACATCAGTTCTAAAAATATTTGTATTAATTATTTCAAGGCATTTGCTCCATTTGCTATTTCAAGGCATCTTGTCCAACCTGGCCTTTGACACCTCCAGGCTGGGGCAGCCACAGCTTCTCTGGATGTTTATGAGCAGATGAGCCCCTGGCACAGAGACCCAGGCAGGTCCCTGCCACCCTCCCTGTGATGGAGGATGACAGCTATGATGCTCCTCATTTGCCCCCAACCCTTTTCCTTCCTTCCAGCCCCACACTCACCCCATGAGGACCTTTCCCCCTTTCTTCCTAAGGCAGCACAATTCCCCTAAAATCCCCTTGTGAGGGCCCTCTCCGCGTTCTCCTCAGACTTGGCTCAGACAGAACCACCCGGGGCTCCTCTGGGGTGTGGCTGTTGGGGCTCCTTTGCTGACATTTGGCTTCCCCTGAGCTGCTCTGACTCTTTCTCTGAATTCTCTGGACTTTCAGACGTGTTAGATAAACCAGAAAGCTGCAGAACATTCCCTGATCCTGTGCTGGTTTTCAAACAGGCTTGCCCAGAGCAGCTGGTTTGTCCTTGAGCTCCCTGGGAACTCGTGTGGGAGCCCTGCCTGATTTGGGGAGGTTTCCTGCCATTTTATCATTTTGTCCTCCAGCTTTCCTGCCTGGGTTCCTGTTAAAACCACATCCTTGATAAATAGAGCCAGCCCAGGGGCTGATTTATTCTGAGACACCACCAGGGTCTTTTCAAACCCTGTGTGCCCTTTGCAGTTGATCAGCAGAGCACATCCTCCTGCAGGTGTAAAAATGCAGGGCCAGGCCTGCAGCAGGAACAGTTTCTGTTCTCTGCAACCTCACTGCAGTAAAATCAGAGGGTCGGGACCTGAAAATTAAACTGACTCAGGGTTCAGGGTTTAAACACTCTGCCCAGTGTGTGTGACAGCGCAGCCAGGCTGGGAAAGACCCCATGAAACATTTATGGGGCTGGATCTTATAAGCCAGCAGTACCAGGCACAAATATTTTATCCCAGGAAAAACCTCAGCTTCCATTTGCTTCCCTCTCCCTCTTTGTTAGACTCAGAGTTGCCAGGCTGATAAATCATCACTGTATTAATTTAATATTATGGGGAGAGTCATAAACACCTGACTCCCACTCTGGAGTCCATGGATCTCTCTGATGAATGGAGAGTTTCTGCTCCAAAAAACTTCCTGTTAAATCCCATACCTTGGGAATGCAGATGAGCACTAACAGAGCAGGCAGGCTGTGGTCAGCGGGCTTGTGACTGTCACAGCACACGTGGCTTTGGAGCAGGGCTCATCATTTCTTCTGAAAGGGTTGTGTTAATTAATGAAGAAGTTAAATCCTCAAGGGATGTAAAACTCTATGGATGAGGCATTTGGGGACATGGCTTAGTGGTGGCCTCAGTGATGTTGTTGTAACCAACCAGATTCTGTTTCTTCAGGAAGAAATCCATGCAGCAGTGGGGCAAATGTTGGTAAATTTTAACTTTAGGACAATAGTTTATGATCCCACATTTGGGGTTTATGCTGAGTATTGTACCCTACAAAATACCAGAGATTCATGTGGCTTTGTTTTTTTTGTGCTAATTTGTGCTAATCCCCCGCATCTGTGACTAAAATATCTCGTGCCAGCCAAGGCTTCCCTATTTCCCTATATCCATGATTAATATGGACTGGGAAACGCCTGAGTTTTGAGAACAAAGATTAAGTGCCAGAATAAAGAATGATAACAGAAGGTGCATCATGACCTGGTCACATATTTGAGACATTCTCAAGGAGCAAAGATCCATCAGAAGATCCAGGACCATACAAGGGGATTTTGAGGAATGGGATGCTCCAAATGCCACCAAAGAGCCCCAAAAGACCCTTGCTCCTATCCAAGTAAGTTCATAAAGAGCACAGAAATGTAATGAATATGAAATAGAAATGTGAGGAATAGGTATTAATTTCATTGATATAACCTGGCCTGTAGGCTGGAGAATTCCCACACATCCAGCACTGCTAATTATGTAATGCTGGCTTTCCAATCCAGCAAATCGGTTGGAGAGTTTGTTCCCTGGGTTTTGGTGACACAGTGGAGCCAAGCCTTGCTAGAGGAGACACTGAAATCCCCTTCAGAAGCACTAAAAATGCTCTGGATCATGTGCCTCTTTCCTTTTGTACCCATTTCAAATGGGAATTCAATTCCCCTTTATCCCATAGGATCCCTGGCTGTCCTATTCCACATCCAACAGCCCCAGCCCTGCCCTGAGGCAGTGGAGCCACTTTAGCCCACCAGATATGACCTACCTGCCCAAATAGTCCAAATTCCCTTCTCCTGGAAGGGTGAGACCTCCTCAAGCTTTTCCTCTGGGAGCTGCAGGGTGCCTCCATGGGGATGTTCCTGGGATGGGTTGGCCAAGGGGGTGGTGGAGCCAAAGGATTTTGTGCATGTTCCAACTGGTGCCTGATTTTGCTCCCACATCTCTCACATCGTATTCTAGACTTGGAATGCAAAGTGAGAGATGGAGAGACCTGGATACCGTTCCATTCATCCTGGAGAATTTTGCCCCTTACAGACCCTTTGTCACTTTGTCCTCTAAAATCTTGGGATCAAAGTTAGAATTGCTCATCCACACAGGAACCATGACAGAAAAATTGCACATGCGTGCCATCCATGGATAAAAAACAATCTGGAATTTTCTGGACAAGAGGACACTGAGCATGACCAAAGTGCTCCATGCAGGAATTGTTTGCATGAACATGGAACTCAGCTCAGGGATCTGATGGAGTTGCTCCAGTTTTTAAAGACTTTGGAGTTTTCTGCTTGAATAAATGATCCCAAAATGCCTTCAAATTAAGACTTTTCACAGTGTGCAAAGCAGTTCTTGGAGACATCACTGTGACACCAAGACAAGTTGGATTCTATGACCTTCCAGGTCTTTACCAGCCTTATTCTGGGATTTGAAGTTCTAATATAATTGATCTGGTTCAACATCAGACCCAAGACTGGTCCATCAGGACTTTGAACCTCCAGCTGTGGGGATTTTATGAGAAATTTTCTCTCTCCTTCTTTTGCCTGAAAGATCCTGAGCAAAAGTCCTGAAAAATTAATCTGCTGAAAGGAAAACATCTTAAAAACAGGTCTGGGAAAAGGAGGGAACAATTTTTAAATATGGGTATAGAAAGAGAAGAGAACAGCTCAGATGAGAGCAGGGAACAATGAATGAAGGCAGTCGGGAATTTCTGGTGTTAAATATTTTTTCTCTGAGAGGTAACATTTGAAATTGCTGACTCTGCAATTAAGGATATAAAATCATAATCCAGCCAAAATGCCCCGCTGGAAATGTCAGGACAAGCTCCAACAAACAGGCTTAGAGGAGTCCTGGACTGCACTGGGAAGGATGGAGAGCAGGAAGAAGCTGAGGAGGGAGAGGTTTGTATTCCCCTATTCCCCAATCTTTTCCATTCTCCTGGCTCCCTCATTTCTGTTGGAAGAGAGAGGAGATGCTCTCCTTGCTGTTCCTTTCTCCTGGAGTGGTGTTAGGAACAGAGGAGAAATTCCAGCTCTCTGCTCATCCCAGGGATCTGTAACAACCCTGCAGGAGCAGCTGGGTCCCACTGCAATGGGAGGACACAAGAGGAAGAACAGGGACAAGATGGAAGAAACCAAAGAAAGGGAAAGCCCCAAAGCCTCAGAGGGTGGGGACTCAGTTTTCCAGCTTGTCCCTCCACTTTCATGTTTCCATAGCACCATTCCCTCTCAGACCAGGGGTGGATTTGGCTGTGGATCCTCCCTGGGACAAACAAACCTGCAGGAGAGTGGGAAACAGAGGGCCATTTTCCCACTGCAGCATCTTCCCTTCCTCTGGATTCTCTGCAGGCACTCCGGAGACATCAGTGTCCCACAGCTGCTCTGGCATCTCCACATCACGGAATTCCAGGATGGGTGAGGTTGGAGGGACCCCAGGGGGTCACTGGTGCCACCTCCCTGCTCCAGCAGGGCCATCCCAGAGCAGGGGGCACAGCAGTGTGTGCACACAGCTCTGCAGTGTCCCCAGGGACAGACCCCACAGCCTCTCTGGGCTCTGCTCAGGGCTGGGCACTGCCCAGGGCAGAAGTTCTGCCTCCTGTGCAGGGAATTGCTGGGCTCAGCCCCTGCCCGTGGCTCTGGTGCCATTGCTGGGCCTGGAGCAGAGCCTGGGCCTGCTCTGACCTCCCTGCACACAGGGACANCACAGGGGCAGGATCACCCCTGACCTGCTGGGAATGCTCTTCCTGATGCCCCCAGGATTCCATTGGCTCCTTGTCCCCAGGACAGGTCAGGGAAAGGTTGCTGTCCACTGGACACTGGTGACCCACATGGATATTCCTTAGCCCCATCTCCATGTTTTATTCCCTATAATTAGTGCAGTATGGGGGCAGAGCCTTTCTTCAGTCTTTTCCTGCAACTGCACAAATCCAGGGAAGGAGTGGAGACAGCAGCCTGAAGAAGGGCTGGAAAAATGCCTGATTCTTTTATTAATTCCCTGAATTAATGGGGAATGCAGGAGTTCACCTGATAAGCACCCAGGGATTTGTCAGCAAGAGTGATGGTGGTAATCCCTCAAAGGACAACGCAGAGGTACAAAAGCTACCTGGGGGACTGATAAGACACCTGGAAGAAAGATAAGCAGGACAGGAAATATCCAAATATATCCTCCAAAAATAATGGCAGCATTCCTGTGGAGAATGGTAACTAATTAAAAAGAGCATAATGATGCATGATGGACAATTCCAGCCATTGGGAATGCAGAATTTGGGATATAAGGGACCCATTTCGGGTCACTAATGAGGAATCTTAGCTCAGTGTCTTTGGATTTGGCCAGCTGGGAAGCTGCACCACACCTGGTGCACTGGTGCTGCTGGGAAGTATTGTTGCAGTCTGCTCGGTGATGCATGACTCTTTGACTCCATATCAGAAGGCTTAAATATGATTTATTAAAATGACTCCATAGTTCAGAAGCTTGGGCTATATGTGCCCAGGTACAGAGCATAGATCTTTTCTTCTCCCTGCCCCGTACAGGAATGCTGGAATGCTTCCAAAACCAGTGATAACAATTCTCCACACATTGCCTAAGAAAGAGAAACAAACCCACATCTCCCAAGCCAGAGAGACAGGGCAGAAAAACACCTGTGTCCTTGAAAACACAGCTCAGAGATTTGTTTATAAAATTTTGTGCAGAGAAAAATGAGTTTTCCCTGGGAAGAAAAGCTTTTGCAGGTTTTCACCTAGGGACTCATAAAATGTCCATGACGACAGGGAAGGGTCTGGAGTTGGAATGGATCCCAGAGTGAGGAAAACCACTTTTGTGGGATGTATTGGAATGAAACCAAACTGCCCCCTGGGCTCTGAACAGTGGCAAGAGCTGAGGGACCTTTTCCCAGCACAGGGAAGCTCATTTACAGTGCCCTGTCCAGTCTGGAGCTTCAACAGCTCCAGGGAGATGCTGAGAAGTTCTACAGGATCCACTGGAGACACAAGAAGGTGTCCCAGGGCTTGGAGCAGAGGTCCTACCATGAGACACTGAGGAAATGCAGGAAAATGCCATTGTTGTCCAGAGCAGCTGTGGCTGCCCCATCTCTGGAAGTGTCCAAGGCCAGGTTGGACTGTGTGGTATTGACAAATTCTGGGTTTCTGGATTTTCCTAGCTGCAAGCCTGCTAAGGTTTTTCTTCCCAAGGGAAAGCTTTCACTTTCCCAGCAGAGATTCTATAAACATATCTCTGAGCTGTGTTCCTTCTCAAGGCCACAGGTGTTGTTTTCTGTTCTGTTCCATAACATAGAACATATCTCTCAACAATGATGGTACAGGGGTTGTCATTGAGCACCCAATCAAATTAGCATGAAGTGTATTCCATTTTGTATCCTAAGCTTGGTAACAAGCTATGAAACAAGCAAGAACCTTATGCCTTCTGAAATAACCTTAAGCCTTCTGACAATAAAGATCTAAACCTTTTGATGACGGAGTCCTTGCAATCACTGCTCTGGCACGACTGAGATAGGACTGGGCTTGGAACACCCTGGGATAGTGGAAGGTCCATGCCCAAGGCTTTAAGGTCCCTTCCCACCCAAACCATTCCATGATTCCATGGAATCCCATGAACTGCCAAGCTCCCACCTCCCCCAGTGCTGGCACAGCCTGAGCAGCAAGAGCAGCACCTCCTGTGACTCTGTGGGAGCAGATCCAGGACAGGGCTGGGATGTCTGACCCAGAGATGGAGCTTAACACAATAATGACCAGGAGAAGAGATTGGAAAAGGAACGAAAAAGTGTGGAAGGATGGCAGGAACAGAGGGAGACACAGCCAAAAAGGGCCAAGTGTTGCCTTGGTGTTGACAGCTGTGGTGTTCACACAGCCAGGGGGATTCCAGGGCTTCCTGAGGTTTCCTGAGGCTTCCCTGAGCACCCTCTGCTCCAGAAAACCAACCCTGCCTGGCCCTGGGGAGCTGAGCTCTCCCTGATTCCACTCACATTCCAAGGGGTTGAGCAGTGGGACCCATCCTGGTGGGATGGGGCTCCAAAGGCTGTGCTCCAGAAGAGCTCCAGCTCCTTCCAGGCCCCAGGTTTGAGTGTTTGGGGGTCAGAGACCCCCAGGATGGCAGGACAAGCACTGCCAGCACTCCTGCTCCAAGAGAACGTTCCCAGGGAATATATTTCCTCGTACTAAAGGATGTTGTTGTGCAGTTGTGAGGCTGCCTTGCTGGTTGTGAGTAATTTATGTATTTATTATGTCCCTTGGCAGTGCTGTTTTACTAAAGCTGTCCCTTTTTTTTCTGGTGCTCTTTCATCCCTCTGGGAATAGAGCTGAGATATCCTTAAAGAAAACAGAGTTCTTTCATATTTCTGCAATGGGATTTTAAGTGGAGTAATGCAGATGAAGGGCAGCACACAAACACAATTCTGCTTTGTATCTTAAATAAAAAATACCTTTCTCACAAAGGCAGGCAGTGGGGATTTTTCTCCCAGGCTTTCCACGGAAAGTGTTGGCTCTTAAAGGACTTCTCTCTGTGTCTCTAAGCAATTCTGAGCACATTCCCCCCACACAGTTGTGCTGGGTGAAATACAGAGAGGCTTTTATCAAGTGTCTTTTGTATATCCCAGGGCTTCTCCAGGTGCTAAGCGGTGCTTAAGGAGATGCCAGAGTGTTCTGAGGGAAAGAAAGGGAGAGGGGAGCAGGGGTGCTCCCAGACACTGATTCTGGGAAATCACAGACTAAAGGAGCTCCACCTTGAGCTCCACCTTTCCCTGGGTGAGGATCTTGCTGCCCCTGGGTCACTCAGGTGTCTGGATCTACTTCTCCCCAGGCTGACAAAAGCTTTCAAGGCCAGTGATGCCAGCAGGAATCTCGGAGGAATTTTGCTGTTGCTGCTCTTTACCATGCATGTGGAATGAAGGGAGTGCAGATCTCTCAAGTCCCTGCAGAGCCAGGGGAACATCCCCGAGCTGCCCTGACAGGCTGAGGGTGCAGCAGGGCCAGAGCCCAAAGCCGTGTCCTGACCCCGCTCCTTGGTGAAGAGCTCAGGCTGGAAAACTGGGAGTGGGACTGGCAAGGGAAGTGCAGGAAGAGGAGCAGTTTCCTGAGCCTGTGTTGGATGTGGAGAGAGAAAAGCTGCTCCCTGCAGAGCAGAGCTGTGATGGAAGTTGTCTTTGCAGGGAAGAAACCTCCATGGCCTCAGTCCTGGCATGGATTCAGGAAGGATTCCCACTCTGCCACGATTTGGGTGATTCCAGGGAAGCTGCTGACCCTGTGTCCTCCTGTTTCTGGGGAGTGTCCTGGCTTGTAAGATAAGCATGTATTCTATTTGCCATCTGTTGGAGGTGGGGCAGGTATCTTCTGTCAGTTGGGCAGTTTTCTTATCTCTTCCAAGAACAATCTCTCTATCTGGGGAGATATCTTCTGTTAATGGGCCATTGAACCTCACTGCATGACTGATACAATTACATCATCCCATTGGGAGATGCCCTGCCCAGAGGGAGGAGCCAAGCATCCCTACCTGCATAAAATCAGCATTTTCTGGGACACCAGAACAGCTTCTTCTCCGCTGGATTCCCAGAGGAGCAGCCTCTTCAGTGCTGGATTCCCAGAGGATGACCAGGCCCATCTACTCCATCAGCAGACCTTCAGAGAAAACTACACCTGTCTACAGGATCACTGCTTCAGCAGCATTTCTTCTGCCACTCCAGGAGGAGCAGCTGCCATTTAACTGGACTGTTCCCAACACCTTGACTCCTCAGGGCATCAGGTCATATTCTGACTTTGTCAATAATTTTGTTTGTACTAATTACATTTGTATTTTTCAGCTTTTCTTAGTAAAGAACTGTTATTCCCATTCCCATATCTTTGCCTGAGAGCCTTTTAATTTCAAAATGGTGGTAATTTGGAGGGAGGGGGTTTACCTTTTCCATTTCATGGGAGGCTCTTGCCTTCCTTAACAGACTCCTGTCTTTTCAAACCAAGACAGGGAGTCTCACTGTCACTGGGCTGTGAGCCTGCACTGCCACTCACACGATGCTCTCAGGGCACAGATGTGAGGATTTGCCACAAAATGTCAGTTCACGGCTCTGCTCCCTTTCTCCCACCAACCTCATCCCTGCTCATCTTTGTTTCAATAAAAGGAGTCACACAAGTGGAGCCAGCCCTCCCCATTTATCTCAGCCCTCCACTTTTCCCCACTTAATTTAATCTCTAAACTGACTGGAGCAGACCAGGAGCCCTCAGCCTTCCAGGGTTATTGGAATACATCTCAAGTGTCAGAACAGAAGATGGGATTGAAAATTGTATCGGGCAGATCTGCTGAGGGCCTGGCTCTGCATCTCCCCTTCCCTGCTCAGGGTGCACAGAGAAGCACTCGGGAGTGAGGTGTGGGGAGAGGGGGCAAAGAGAAGCATCAGCTGCTGGTGAGGACTGAGGGAGGTGACACAGAGGTTGTGTGAGGATCTGGCTGAGCCCTGTGGACACTGAGCTCACCCCAGCACTGCCCAGCTCACCCCGACCTCCCAGCAGGGCCACAATCCCATTTGGGAGAGGATGGCGTTATCTAAGTACAGGCCCAGCAGAAAATGGAGATGGAAACCCAATCTTGGCTGGTCCAGGCTGCAGGCAGAGGCTCTGGCTGCAATCACAGCACCACAACCTCGTTTGCAGCACACGTGGAACATCCTCAGCACAATCACACAAAACTGCCCTTTGGATCCAGCTGCTGCTCCCTGTATTCCCATTTGGCAGCGCGGGGAGAGGGAGCAGCAGATCCTGCTGGAAACATGGCACTGCCCCAGCCCTGCCCAGCCCCTCCTTCCAGCATCCCCTGGAGCAGGAGATGAGGTGCCAGCAAAGCCATCCCAGTGCCCAGGAGCCCAAAGCCTTGCACAGGAGCCCTTCACCTTCCTGGCCCCACTGGGACCCCCTGTCCACCCTCACCATGGCTACAGACTGGCAGTGGAGCTCCAGACCTTTGAAAAAGAGCTCAATTCCACCTTCCTGGCCCTTCTCCTGGTCCTGTTCCTCAGGCAGGGGATTCTCCCATGCCCTGGAATGTGTCCCTGAGGAGAGGGTGAAAGGAATGAGGGACTTGTCTTTACAAACAAACTGTAGGTGTGCTGATAAATAAAATTGGATACTGAGAGATGAAAGAAACATTGGGAAGAACCATAAATTCCATAAGGAATTCCACTGAGTGACACAAGGAAAAGACAAAGCTGAGGGGGTATACATTAGTAGGGGCTCTTAGGTATTAGGTGTTTCAGGAAGTCAGTTCCTCTCAAGTACTTCAACCAATGGGGAAAGAGAGAAGGGAAATGTGGCCAGGAAATTAGGATAAATAGGAGGCTATGTCCTCCAAAAATTTGACAGACCCCAGGGGAATGCCCCATGGCCTCTCCCTTTATTTGAATAAAGTTACAGGACTCCTCTGTCTCCTTTTCTGACATAAACCTCTGGTGTTTGAGGATTAATTTTCCTGACAAGGGTGACTGGACTGACTGCAGCCCTTGGTGGGGATGGTCTGAAGCTGTTTGTTAGCTCTGTCTCACATCCCAGGCTTAATTCAGGGTCTCAGAGTCTCAGTCAGGCCCTGACAGCACCCACTGCACACCAGCCATGGAGGGGAGGGGAGGGGAGATCCCACATCTCCCTCAGAGGAGGGTTCTGTCTTCAGGAGCAGGTCCCCAGTGCCAGGGTGTCCCCAGGGTGGTTTGTACCTGGCAGTGGCTCTGACCTCGTGTGCTCAGTGAGAATCCCCTGGGAAGCAGTAGGACCAATGCTGTGCTGCCATTCCTTTGGCATGGAAAGGAAGGAATTTGGAACCATCAGGTTGAAATTCATCTGCTGGGTATGCTCCAGTGTCAGCGAGAATGGGTAGAAGGAGCCTGCTGCTCTTTGCTCTGCTTCCGTGGGCAGGATCCCAACTTTCAGCTCCAGCAGCTTTTCCATCTTGAGACTCTGCAGCCCAGGATGAACCCTCAGCAGGAGAGGGTTTGACCTTGCTGGTTGGTGACCCTGGTTTTGGAGCCGCTGAGCCAATGGTGGCCACATAAGCCATGAATCTCTCTCTGCCCTGTGGGGATCCTTGGCACTGGTGTGGGTGGCCCTGCCTGAGCAGGGGGGTTCGATGAGGTGACTCCAGAGGTGTCCACCAACCTCAGCCAGGTGACCCTGGTTGAAGCTGGTTCCTGATCTTCAAGGTCCCCTTCCAACTCAAACCATTCCATGATCTTGTGATCCTGCTCTCCAAGGCAGCAGCTCTGTGGTGGAGGCATTTTATCCCCAGAGCTGTTATCACTGACACCGTGAAAATCTGAGGCTCAAATCCCAAGAATTGAGATGTTCAATCACCAACCCAAAATCCGAGGATGACAAGCAGAGGAACCCTGACACAACATGGGAGGTGCAGCAGCAGGGAAACACCAAATTTTCCCTGCTGGAGAGCGAGCACAGGTTCAGCAGCCTACCAACTTCAACATTCTGGGCTCATATCTGCCCATAATTTATCACCCTGGTGAGCAGGACTAAATCAGAGCTGCAGCAACACTCAGCTCTCAACAGCCCCTTCAGTCAGGGAGCTCAGAGCTCTGAGGAGCACACAATTTGCCTTCCACTACCAAAGGAAATTACAACAGGAGACAAGAACAAATCAGAACCTTCCCTCAAAAAACCAGGGCTGGATTCCACCCTCGTGCTGGTGCTCAGCCTCACCCACTGGAGCATAAGTAGGGAATAAGGGAAGGAAAAAGGAGAAAAGAGAAGAGCAAAGGAGCAAAGATAGGGAGAAGAGGAGCAGGGTCGTACGGGGATGGAGGGAAGGAGGTGAGGGATGGCCTTGGCCTCTTATCAGGCATCACCCTCTTTTCCATTCCTGCAGCTTTTTGGAAGTGTCCTGGGACGAGGTTTGAGATCAGATCTTATCAGCTAAAGGGATGCAGCATTTGCAGGGATGCACAGGGAGTCTGATGAACACCCCCAGCAAAATCCTGATTTAATTTCTCCCCATCTGGGTTTCCTTTCCCAAAGCCCAGAGCACTGAGTGCCCTCAGCATCAGCCTGCAGCACCTGCAGCTTTGCTGGGACCTCACACATCCCTATTTCTGTGAGTTATGGAAAGCTAATTCCACAACAATTCATTCCCAGGATTGTGTGCAGTGGCAGCTGAGCTGCAGGATTGGATTTGCCTGCTCCACAACCACTTTGTGTTCACACTGAAGGCCAAAGGGCTGTTTGTCCCACACTCATTCCCTTCCCCTCCATCCTGTGGTTGGACAGCTGAGCTCGGTGCTGCGTTATTCTGCTTCAGGCTGGTGACATCTCTGGAGCTGCAGCAGCATCACAGTGGTGTCACCCAGCACTGTCACAGCAGTGACTCACCCACTGCCATGCTCTCAGAGCCCGCTCCTGGAAATGATCCATTTCTCCTTATTAAATCTTGGGCCTTCAAGAGAAAACTCCTTCTTTCATGGCTGTGCCACAGAAACCATTCTACTAAACTTCCTTTTGCTGCTCTCATGGATGCTGGGCCATGAGGGAAGTGTCAGCAAGGATGGACAGCATGGAGAAAGGAAAGGAATTTTGGATGCCCAGAGAAGCTGTGGCTGCCCCTGGATCCCTGGCAGTGTCCAAGGCCAGGTTGGACGAGGCTTGGAGCAGCCTGGGACAGTGGAAGGTGTCCCTGCCCATGGCAGGGGGTGGAACAGGATGAGCTTTAAGGTCCCTTCCCACCCAAACTGGGATTCTGTGAGGAGATGCCCACCCAGGGGTTACTTGACAGAAAAGAGATTGGCACAGACACCTGCAGTGAGAGCCACACCTCTAGGCCAGCTGGCACCACAATGCCCACATTCAGAGCTCTTTGTGGTCACCTTCATCCTCCAGTGAGGTTCTCTTGAATCCAGCAAATAAACAAAGCTGATTTATTTCTTTATGCAAATTCAGAGCTTTCAACAGAGGTGATTTTCTCTCTCATTCTTTTAATAAATTGCTAAAATCCACGGTTTGCTGGCTGGAACCTGAGGCAGGGCACAAAGGTGGTGTCACTCCCCAGGCACAGCCCTGGAGTGCCCAAGGAACGTTCCTGGGCAGGACATGGGAAAGGAAACAGCCTGGAGGTGAAGCACCCACAAGGGAGAAATGACCATTCCCAGGTTCCTAACGATTCCCAGATCCCTGGGGGAACTCTGTGGTATCTCACAAACAGGTTTGGCTGTGTCAGGAAAATTAATCCACAGAGGTTTATGTCCAAAAAGGAGGCAGAGGAGTCCTTTTACTTTATTTGAATAAAGGGAGAGGCCATGGGGCATTCCCCTGGGGTCTCTCTCAAATTTTTGGAGGATGCAGCCTCCTTTTTATCCCAATTTCCCTTTTTAACCTCATTTCCCAGCTGCATTTCCCTTCTCTCTTTCCCCATTGGCTGAGGTACTTGAGAGGTACAGACTTCCCGGAACGCCTGATCCCCTCTAATGTATAACCCTCCTTTTTAATTTTTAATTCTCATGGAATTCTAGGGTTTTCCCCCATTGTTTCTTTCATCTTTCAATATCCAATTTCATTTATCAGCAGACCTACAGTTTGTTTGTAAAGGCAAATATCTTTTCCATTCATCAATCAGTGGAATCCTTCCCATGGTTTCTTTTATCTCTCAGTGCTGGTTTTATCTACCAGCAGACCCACTGTTTGTTTGTAAAGACAAGCCCGTCGTTCCTCTCAGCTGCGCTTGGCTGGAATTTGTGGCAGAGGCAGATTCTGCTGTGCTGCTCCAGGAGTGCCAACAGTGTCAGGGAATCATGGAATTCCTGCACACGGGGCGGGGCAGGAAGAAACCTGAATTTTGCTCATCCCCTGCCAGAAGCCGAGAGAATCCCGTGTGGTCAGCTCAGACCTTTGTACCAAAGCACCCGGTGAGAGACACCTTAAAAATCCCCCACTCTTTTTCCTCGTTGGAATTTCCCCTCATTATCGCCGCACAACACCCCCATTGTCACCACTCCACGTCTCATTCCCACACTCAGGTGACAGGATGCTTTGTCACCTCCGCAGCTCCTTTCCTACAATTCCAAGTTGCACCGGTCTCCCTTCATCACCTCCCAGGTTCCAGTGGTGACAGTTCTGATTTCCTTCAAAAACCCTGTTTTCCTGATCGCTCCCGCTCCTGCAGCCCCAAACTCAGCCACCCCTTCCCGAGCTGAGCTGCATCCACACTCAGCTTCCCAGGCAAAGCCTCGGACTGTGGAGTGGAACAGGCGCCTCCAGAACGGTGCCTGTCCTTGCCCACCACACAGGGACATCCTGGGATGTTTCCCTGCAGTTCTGGGTGTTCCCCCCTGTGCTCTCCCCAGGGCAGCTGAGTTTTCCTGTTCACTGGAATCCTGATCCATGCCATCCATCACTGCTCACCTGAGCACACGGCCTGTTTTCGCTGCCATGAAAGGGCATTAAATTGATTTTATGTGATTTGCTCTTGACAAATCAAACTTGGCTGTAATTCCCTGCCTCGTTATCTCCCAGGTGTTCACAAGCACTTTGCCAGATAACACATTCCCATTCTTGTCCTGGGTAGTTCAGGCAACAGATCTCCATTTTATCCTTTTTTAAAAGATAGTCTTAGCATTTATTTTTCCAAACCTCCCAAATTTTTTCCACACACAATCTAAGATAAAAGCCAAGTGCTCCGAGATTGATTCAGCCTCCTTTAAGCACCACAGGGAGAACGCTGGCAGGGCCAGGCAATCTGGGATCCCCTAATGGCCCTAAGAGTTCCCTGCCCCATCCTTCTCCTGCTGCAGAGTAAATTCTGTCCCCTTTGTCACCGGAGCTGTTTGTTCACCCTGTCATTGTCACTAACTCCTTTAGTGAAGGCTGAAACAACAGCAGGGGAAATTCCTTTGCCTGGCACATCATTGCTTAAGATTCCAGTAAAAGTCTCTTCTGCCTTTTTCTCACTGTTTATTTCATTACAGAAATTTTCCTCATTAATTTTTATCTTCCTCACTGCTCAGCTCCCTGTGCTTGTAAAATCCCAATTCATTCTCAGAGAAGGAGACACGGTCCAAGTGGAAGCTGTGGCCACATCCATGCTTAATTTTCCCTGTGTCTCATCTCTGTCACATTTTTATCTCGGCTCCAAGCTGGGAATGTGGCTGCACCCATTTCCCATGGGATACAAACTCAGCAAATCCCTTTCTCCCATGGTCCTGAGCTTCCTGCTGCTGGGACAGCAAATTCCCTCAGCATTTCCATGGGTGGGTTTCTACCACGCCATGTTTAGATCAGGTTTTGTGGCCATCCAGGGAAAGCACTTGGGACTGGAACCCAGAGATTTATCCCAGCACAGCTCAAGTGGTGCCAATCCAGAGGAAATCCCAAGGGAGAAGAGGGGCAGCTCTGATCTCTGCTCAGGGACAGGGACAGAACCCAGGGCACGGCTGGAGCCGGGCCAGGGCAGGCTCAGGCTGGAGATCAGGGAAAGGTTCTTCCCCCAGAGGGTGCTGGCACTGCCCAGGCTCCCCAGGGAATGGGCACGGCCCCGAGGCTGCCAGAGCTCCAGGAGCCTTTGGACAGCGCTGCCAGGGATGGACAGGGTGGGGTTGTTGGGGTGTCTGGGCAGGGACAGGGGCTGGATCATCCCTGTGGGTCCCTTCCAGCTCAGGACATTCCAGGATTGTGTGATTTTGGTAACTACACTGGGTAACAGCTGTGGGCTGCAACACACAAGTTTTAAAATAAACCAGAAGGATCCTGCACAGGCCTGACTGGAGTCTAAAAACGACATCAAACTAACCTCCACATTCAGGTGATGACAGAGCATGGGGACATCTGTGGGGCACATGAGGACTCCCCAGCCCCAGGTGGCTTCCAGAATTTCTGAGTTTACCAGGGATGTGGAGCTTTTCCCTCCCTGCAGAGCCTGCAGATGCAGCCCTGGCCGAGGTTCCTGTGCTCTGACACTTCTATTAATCCCCGGCACTGTCAATTATTTATTGTCCCTCTCCGTGGTGCTCTGTCACAGGCTGGGCTGGAGCAGCTTGTGTTTCCCGACAGGCTGTCATGTCTGTGGCTATCTTTGGAGCTCGTCCCACCTCGGAGGCGCTGACGGAGGAGATTAAGGATCCCTGTCACACCGCGCAGCCCAGAGCCACTCGTGCTGTCCCTGCAGCACTCCCAGGGAACAGGACAGAAAGTGCCATTTGCTACGGCTTTAAAAGTCATTGCCTGCTTTTATTCCTGGCAGGAGAGAGGATGGAATTGTAGGAAACAGGAGCAATCCATCCCGGGTTATTAAACAAAGGCACTTTGATACCATTACATCAATTAATTCAGAAATGATCATTCAGTTTTAGGGCCGTGTCTTGCCCCGCCATTCCAGCCAGTATTTCTGCTTTGTCACCTGTCACCCTGCAGGACAAACATGTCCCCAAGGGTGTCTCCAGAACAGGAGCGACACCTTGCAGACAACGACCCCTCTGAGCTGGTGCTAAGCGCAGCCTGGCTGATCCCCGGGCTGTTCATCCCTTTGTTATTCATGGCCGAGGTCCCCCTGCTCCCATCCCCTCCTAATGACTTCTCCGTGATGATGATGATGATGATGTGGTCATTAAGAAGGCGATTTGCTCAGGGCTCCTGTGCTTCAATGAGGAGAGTAAAACATTAAAGGAAGATGTTCAGAGCCCTCGCACAGCCACTGGCTTTTCATGATTCCTAATTAATCCAGGTGTCGTTAAGGAGGAGCAGCAACGCAGGTGGCTGATGCTTTTAGGGGTACGCTGGGAATCTGGTGTGGATTGGGATAATGAACCACTAGAGGAGGAGCAGAGCAGTCTGTGTGAGCCCCACCTGCCCTGCGGTCCTTGGGCAGTAACTGGGCAGTAACTGGGCAGTAACTGGCATGATGGTCACGTCCTAGAGTCCATAGCAGAGCAGCATTCCCTGCCAGCCAGCCAGCCCTGGGATAAAGTGGCCCTTAGCAAGGATTTTGTTGCTGTGAAATTCTCGGCTCTGGGCCATGGGTAGGTCACAGAAGAATGGAATACCCTGAGTTGGAAGGGATCCACAAGGACCCTCCAGCCCAGACACCCCAACAATCCCACCCCGTGCCTGAGGGTGTTGCTCACTCTTCATTGTTGGGATGAAAATGAAGGAGCTCTCAAACTTTGCTGCATCCTACTGTGTTCACAAACAAACATCCAGTGCTTAATTTTAGTTATTACTGGGATAAATATTTGTTCCGAGCATTTTGGATGCTAAAATAGAAAGCTGCAAACACAGCTGGAGCTGGACATGGGCTCTGTGGGTTGATGAGAGAGGAAGGCCTGGCTCAGGGGCTGGTTTGGCTCCGGGGTGCTCTGGTGGGGGCCGGAGCTCTGTTGAGCTCAATCATTTCCTGCATACCCCAAAAGTGTCACACAGGGACCCCTGGGAAGGCTGGGGAAGAGCTGACAGGGATCTGTAAGGTGTCACTGCCACCTCTGGCCTTTTTCATGTCCAAACTGAGGAGAGCCTTGCTGGTGCCAGCCTGAACCTCTTTGTGTCGAGTAGGACACATTCCTGCTGTCTCCATACCCCATACCCCCTTTTGCAGTGACTGTGGGGGGATATTCTGGTGAATACCCCCTGGGAGACCATGACTGAGCTTTCCAGCAGAAATCCTCCAGCAGGGAGTGCCCTGAAGCTCCCAAACTCAGACTTCCATATCCTTGCACAGGGCAGAGCCGAGAGCTGCTGTGCTGCAGGAATGCTGTCAACATCTCCTGCAAACCCCGTGTCCCTCAGGAATTCTGCTGCCTGACCTCAGCTACAGATCTTTGCACTTGCTCATCTGGAATATTTATGTCTGCCCTTTGCCACTTGGACGTGTGTGCAGGAACTGCGGAGAAAAAACGGATGAAAGGTTCCCGACTCCTCCTGGGCCAGGTGGGAGCAGAGCGCTGCAGAAAAGGCTTCCAAGGCAATATTGATTCTCCAGGATCCCCCTGGGTCAGCTGTGGCCTCATCAGCTTCACACAGAACTGATGGGCTCCTTCTTTGGCTCCAGGGTTATGAACTTGGCTTGTTGACACTTCTGCTTTCCCAGGATGGATTCCTGGAGTCTTTGCTAGGTTTAAATCAGGCCCTTTGCCTTCCCTGCTCAGGATTTGGAGCACAGAGAGCACTTTTTGCCCTTTTTAGCTGATCCCCACTTTCCTCCTTGGACTTGGACTAAAAGGATGCATGCTGAGAATACTGAGTGTTATAGATATAGTAGGTAATTCAGGCTGGTTATTAATATGTTGTGTGTATAAGTTGTTATTGAAAGGTATTGTATGTTTTCTAAATAAATTGTAAGAAAACCACACACTCAGGCACCCAGCAAACCCAGGGAAATTCCAGCCACGGCAGCTGGCCGATTCTGAAAGAATCCAACCATTTACAGTATAAAAGAGAGAAACCCTGAACAGGATGGGAGTTTCTAGCACACACCCATCAGAGTCCAAGATGAATATCTTGGAAAGGCATCTCGGACACCTGGGAGAAGTCAACGCCAACACCCAACATCGACAGTCAGATAAGATAAGGAAATGATTAAACGACCATTTCCAAGCTCCATATGAGACAAGATTATTTCTACATCTCAGTTTGGGATCCGGAGAGCGACTTCTCCATATTCATCACAGACTGGAGGAGAGCATTCACCACGTTTACCATCTCTCAAAGGGAGTCGCCTGCGACGATCATCTCTGCCCCNCTCAAAAGGAGTCGCCCGCGACGATCATCTCTGCCCCGAGCCCTTTGTCCAGCCCCAAACCACTGAATGGATGGACACTTGCATATGAACTACTAACCAAGGATGAATGGACTTTTTGCCCGCAGCAAAATAACCTGTATTTAACCAACACAGCTGAAAACCACTTTGGCGAATGGGCAGACCCCAGTGCGAGGACAGGGGCTGACGTTTGTCCGCATCGACTCGGTGCCTTCCTTTCCATCGTGGCTATTGCGGCCGAAACTCTCGGTCACGAAAAATAAAAATTATTTTTTCTTTATTAAGATTGGCTCGATTGATTATTAATTCGGCCCGATCATGCTTCCTTTTATAACACTGAGGATACATCCAAGTTATAGAAAAGGTCTAGAAAAGCAAGGGCAAAAAGTTATCTCAGCATCAATTACGGATTACAGATCAGTAATTGCTCCAGCAGAGCATCCCTGCTCTGCTCCAGCACTGCCCAGCGGCGTTCTCAGGGAACAAAACTGCCAGGG
The DNA here is from genome assembly GCA_013399835.1 of Leptocoma aspasia. NCBI lineage: Eukaryota > Metazoa > Chordata > Aves > Passeriformes > Nectariniidae > Leptocoma > Leptocoma aspasia. Next base: position 238,218 of record VXAX01000710.1, read on the forward strand.
ATGTTCTGAGGAACAAAAGAGCCCTTGGTGGAAATGGTTCATCCTGGGCTCTGTTCAGATCCTGCCCCTGTGCCCAGCCCTGGGGCACCTCTGGAGTGCTGTGTCCAGCTCTGGCTCCTCAGCACAGCAGGGACAGGAGCTCCTGGAGCTGAGGGAGGGCCTGGAGCATCTCCGTGCCCAGGAAAGGCTGAGGGAGCTGGGGCTGCTCAGCCTGGAGAGGAGCCCNAGGTGGCACCAGTGACCCCCTGGAGTCCCTCCAACCTGGCACACTCTGGGAGTCTGAGACCTAGTGTTCAAAACGCAAAAAAAAAGTTGTGAAGAAGAAAGCAGGATCCTCAGTGGATGCTCTCAATGATACATATGGTGACAACCATTAACTAAAGGCAGTTCCCAAATTTTCCTGTTGGGCACAGCTCTGAGGTGGCTCAGTATGGAGAGTGTCCAACTGCCCACAAAGCACTTGGAACAGTGAGGAGCGGAAAGAACTGAAGCAGAAGATGGGGAAACACAAATAATAGGGAACTTCCAATCATATCCTGGACCCAAATGCTTCCAGACTGTCGCTCCCCTAGAAGAAATGGAATGGGAAGCAGAACTGAGACATCCCTGTGGTTGTGCATTGATTTGGTTCAGGCTGGTTTGGTTTGGAGCTGTTTGGAGCAGTTGAAAGGTGAAGGGACATGGGATCATGGATTGTCCCATTCCATGAGTTGATGAGCCCACAGTGGCATCCCAAGGTCATGGAATCATGGAATGGTTTGGGTGGGAAGGGACCTTAAAGCTCATCCCATCCCATCCCATCCCATCCCATCCCATCCCATCCCATCCCTGCCATGGCCAGGGACACCTTTCACCATCCCAGGCTGCTCCAAGCCCCAATGTCCAGCCTGGCCTTGGACACTGCCAGGGATCCAGGGTCATCCATGATGTTGAAAACAAATCCAGCATTAGAGGAAACCTGTCCAATCCAAAGCTTTCTTCTCCAGGGATCCCAAGTGTTGATGCAATCAGAGGAAACCAAGCAGATCTGGGCCCTTCAGCCCAGAAGCATTGGATGATCCCGTTTTTCCCTGCACAAAACACTCATGGGTATGGTTTGGAATTCCCATCCTGCCCTAAATCCTGGCAGGATTTGCCTGGGGGCCCTGTCCTGAAGTTGGAACCTGGAGATTTCTGGATGTCAACAAGTCCCAGGCCGTGTTTTTCTTATCAAAACCTTCCTTTGCTGGGTTTTCAGCACAATTTAATTTCTCCTGAAAATACTCAACTTTCCACATGGAAAAAAAAAGAAAAAGGATTTTGTGATGAAAATATGAATGACAGAAATCTCAAATAGTTTTCTTAGGAACCAAAATGTATTAATTTGCTGTCTAAATATCCCTAACATCTGAAAAGGATTCTTATTCAATTTTTATTGGAATAAAATGCAGTGAAAGGTTGGAATTGCATCCTTTCCTGCCCATTGTGAATGATGGGCCAAGAACAGATCCTGATTCCTTCCCTGGATCTGGGAGATGTTCCCATGTGGAAGTGAGGGTTTAATTTGGGAACCACACAAGCAGAGCAAGCAGGAGAGGTGCAGTTCCTTCTCCAGGGATAGCTCTGCACAGATTTCCAGAAGAAAGGCTGGATGCTGATCCCATATAAATTCCTTTTGTTCTGTTTTTCTTGTGGAAAATGTGGTCTGTTTGGTAAAAAATGTCTAAAAACTTGGAAATGGGTTCAATTGCTAACTCTCCTCCCTCTTTTTCCCTGAAAAGTTGCATCTCACTTTTCTCAGGAATGCTGGAAAACGGTGAAGGAAATCCTAATTTAGCCAAAACCACGGAAGCATTTTTGTGTGGGAAGAAGCACAAACAACCTCCACGGACACTCTGTGGTTGTGGTTGCCTCCAGCACTCCTGGGCTGGGAGCATTTTCCTCTCCTTGTGTTGTCCCGAGGCTCAGGATCCATCGATCCACCTCTGCCACGAGCTCGGAGCAGCATCTGGAGTTCAGCACTTGCCTGGCGGCAGGGGGGCTTCCAGGAATTGGGGAGCAAGCCATGAAAACATTGGGAATAGGGGCTGTTTACTGTGTTGTTTATTTTTCCCACTGATTTGCGCTCCCAAATCCAAGGCCAATGGATGCTGTGGGAGCCTCCCATGCTCTTGGGAAGAGCTGCCAGGTGTTTCTGTGGTGGGAATCTCATTCAGCCTTTCCAAAGGGCTCTCCTGACCTTCACCTCCTTAGCAGCAATCCCAAAATAAATCCTGCTTTTCTCCCTGCCTCTGGCTGTTCTGCTGGAGGAAGCTCCTCTCCCTCAGACTCTTCTCTGCTGGGAAAAGGCAAAACTGGAAAATGAGAGACTGAGGGAGTGATGGAGAAATCCAGGGTTTGCTCCTGATTTGTCTCTCCTTCCTGAGCTGTTTTCCTGGGATGTTTGTCTTCAGATCCATCTCCCACAAGCCAGTGGAATAATGAAAATAATGCAGATAATGCAAATAATAATTATAATAATTATAATAATAATAAAGGGATCATTCTCATGGATCTGGGCCTTGCATGGAGGACATCCCAAGGCTTGTCAAACACCTTGGAACTGCTCCAGGGATTCTGGTTCAAGGCAAATGAGGGGAAAAAACCAGAAGACATCAAAGTGAGACAACCAAAAATTCCCAACAGCTTTGGATCCTTTCCTCCTGACTCTCCATCTCAGCATCTTGGGAACTGGGATCACTCCTCCAGAACTAGACATCCATCCTATGCCTGGCAGGAGCATCCATACTCAGGGAGGAAGAGGGGGATGAGGCTCCAGCTCCTTCCAGCCTCCAGCCCATTCCCTTTGGTAGGACAGGTTGTGTTCTCCTCTTCCTATCCCCAAGGATTCCCATGGTGGGCTCTGCACATCCTGGAGTTTCACTGGTCCCATGCCCTGCTGGATGCTCTATGGTTGGAATGCCTGATCCAAAGCCCTTGGATTTCCAGGCAGGGAGATTCCTTGGAATGCTCCTCTCCAGGTGCTCGGAGCTCTGTGAGCAGGGTGGGGGGCGGTGTGTCCCACCAGGAGATGATCCAGGTGCATAATTCCAACATTTCTGCTCACACACTGCTCTGTTGGGGTAAAATCCTTCATTAATGGTCAATACATCCCTTATTGTCCATGTGGAGCAGAGGAACAGCTTAGAAATCCCAAATTCTGCTGTCCCAGCATGCCCTCATATCCCTCATATCCCTTGAAACACTCCCTATCCTTGTACCCCTCAGGTATGAGCTGAGGACCAAAACCCCTCAAGGTAAGGGCTTCAGGAAAGTCAAATATAGCAGAAGAGGGACTTTGGAAGAACTTTGCCAGACTTATTAATCATGGAATACAGCAAATGACTTGGAATAATTAATACAAATATTTAAAAATCCAATGAATGCAACTTTTAACTTAATGGAAAAAAAGAGATGGCTTTTAATGCTATTGGGATTGTTCAGCCTGGAGAAGAGAAGATCCAAGGGGATTTTATTGTGGCCTTCCAGTGCCTGAAGGGGCTCCAGAAGAGCTGGAGAGGGACTTGGGACAAGGGATGGAGGGACAGGACACAGGGAATGGCTTCCCACTGCCAGAGGGCAGGGAGAGATGGGATATTGGGAAGGAATTGTTCCCTGGGAGAGTGGGGAGGGGCTGGGATGGAATTCCCAGAGAAGCTGTGGCTGCTCTTGGATCCCTGGCAGTGCCCAAGGCCAGGTTGGACAGGGCTTGGAGCAGCCTGGGACAGTGGGAGGTGTCCCTGCCATGGCAGGGGGTGGCACTGGGTGAGGTCCCTTCCCTCCTAGACCATTCCATGATTCCATGATCCTATTTCTATTTCCACAAGTTCTGACGGCAGAGTCTTGGTGAGGAGGGAGTGGAAGCCTCCAGGAAAGGTCTGTCCTTGTGCTTCCCATGAGGAGAAGCTGCCCCTGCCCGACCTCCTGTCCTCTCCTCCCTGTCCCTGCCACTGCCTGGGCACAGAGCTCAAGGGCTAGCACGTGAAAGGTCTCCACCAGTCCCACAGAACTTCCCAAAGTTCCTGTTGTCCTGCAGAAACATCTCCTGCCATATGGGAACATCTCCAAGTGATTTCCACCCATGGAATGGGATGTGGATGCACAGGAAGATTGAGGAACCACCAACTGGGGGGGAGCCCCAAGCCCAGCAGGGCTCCAAGGGCAGAACTGGTGGTATAAAAACATTCCTGGATTATTAGGATTATTAGGAAAGAATTTTTAGGGATGAGAAAGCTCAGGGTGATTTGTACACCCCTTAAAACCAAGCTTAAACTTGAGTTTGGCTGAGCACTGGTTAAGGCAGCACACTCACATCAGCTCCCCTGCATAAAAGTAATTTATGGATTTCTCCATTCCTTAACTTTCCATGTGCTGTCACATTTTGATTTCATACCCAAATAAAAATCTATTGGCCAGGAATGAAGTGCAGTAGCTCCGGAATGGATGCAAACAAGTCCAGCAGCCCAGAATGAACGCAGGGGCTCAGCTGCACGTGGAATCCTTGGGCTCCCTTAGTCCGGGGGGAATGAGTCCTTCACTCCCACTAAATAAATAAAGGCTTGCAGAGAACAACTTGGGGGATATCAAAATATATTTGAGTGGGGTCATGCCAACACTGAGCTGTAAAGCAGAGCAGGGAGGCTTCACGTTCCCCTGTCCCTCAGAAACAGGGAAGGAACAGGAAACAGGGAAAGTGGACTCTAAAAGGTGAGTTTGTGGCTCTGCTCCTCAGGAGGGAAGAGTGGGAGTCAGGGAAGGGTGGAAAGGGGTGGAAATGCTGCAGGAGATGGAACAGGGGCAGAGGTGGAGTTGGGACCACTTAAACCCAAGTCCAGCCATGGGGCTGCAGCCCTATAAACACATTCAAGCACATTCCCTGGAGTTCACTGTGGATATTGAGGAGCAAAGTGGGATGGAAGAGCCCACCATGGATGCTCCAGCTGCTGCTGGGGCTCAGAGCCACTCCCCCCAAACCAAAAATGGAGTTTAATTCTCCTAATGGAGCAGCACAGGAAATAAATCCCTGCCCAGGCAGGTGGATAATGCACAGTTTGCAGGACACCCATGAATTCCCTGTTTTCCCCAGGGATTAAAGGAATCATTTCACTCTGGAAGGTCCCTGCTGGCAGTGCTGGACTTGAATATCGTGTTTTGGGGCAGCCTCTGAAATCCTAAACCAGCCTGAGCTGGGCAGAGAGCAAGGAAAAAGCCCAGAATTCCCAATCCAAAGGGTTTTTAAAGGAGTTCAAAGATCCCACAATTTCTGAGGCCCAGCTGCCAGAGCTCTTGGCTGCCAAATGAAAGAAGGATAGAAATTGGATAATCTGCACCAGATGCTTGGGTTTTTTTCCAAGCTCATTCACTTCAGCTGAAATGCTGGCAGGTTGGAAGCTGGCCAGCTCCTGCTGCTGCTCCAGGGAGCAGCTGGAGGCATTCCCAGCACGATGCAGGAGGAGGAAAGACATTCCCTGTTTTCTGATCACTGTTGGGAAACAAATTGTCCGTGACAGGGAAGTAAGGAAGCAACTTTGGGTGTTGGGGAAACAAAACATCCCGGACATGTGTGGTGATTCTTGCAGGAAATGATCCCCCTGGAAAGGCTTTCTGACTCTTCCAGGTCTGTCTCCAGAATGGTCAGGGTGGGCTTTGGATCTGTTTACAAAGCTTTATTTTGATAAAGGAATAAACCTCCAACCTGTGTGGTTTTTGGATGGAGGGAAACCTGCAGTTTTTCTTGCTGTGTTTTAATCTCTTCCCAAGAGAAATGTGATGGATGTAGCACTTGGGGTTGGAGATTTAATGTCAGACAAGTGTCTGCTGCTGATTAATTCAGTTTGGAACAGATCCAGACTGCCCCTCTCTGAGGGATGGAGGCTGCACCCTGCAAAATCCCTCTGGAAAAGGGTTTTCCTTCATGCAATCCTAATCCAATACAGTCCCTATAAAAAAACCCCAAACCATTCCATGATTTCATGATTTGATCTCCTCCATTAGAGCTGCTCCTGAATTTGGGAACATCTTTTTTAGGAACAAGAGTTTGCAATGAGGTCACATGGCCAGGATGCAGCAGGACAGATCCTTGGGCAATTCGGGATTTATCCATCATGGAAAACATTGTAAGGACATGGATGTTTATCCCCAAAATAATCTGCAATCCCCATTTCCCCCTCCTTGGTGTGTGGGGAGTGGCAGAGTGAGGCTCTTTTCCCATCTCCCAGGAGAGCCATGGGCTGGGGACAGCCTGGATTGTGGGAATGTGCAGCTCCTGGTGGCGGGGGCTGGCAGTGGGACCCTGTTGTAAGAACATATTATAAGTTTTTTTGTATGCAAGCCTGTAGAAAAATCTTTCCATGGGAAAGCATTTTTTAAACTGTCTTTTACTCTGTATAAGTTTCTGTAAACAAAATCTCTGATGTGTGTTCAAGGACATTTGGATTTCTCTGCCTGTCTCCTGATATGGGAGATGGGGGTTTTCTTCCTCTCAGCCTATGAGGTGAAAAGTTGTTATCTCTGATTGTGTAAGCTATTCTGGCATTCCTGGGACGGAGCTGGAAGCAGGAGCTTCAGATGCTCTGTGCTGGGCAGATAATAGCCAAAATCCTTTGAATTATAAAGTCATATCAATAAATCATATTTAGCCTTCTGATATTATTGTCAAGAGTCCTTTGTTAATAAACAAACCACAACAATAGGATCCAGGAGCAGCAAATTCCAAAATCGAGACCCCAAAATGCAAATTCATGACCCCAAAATATTCACCTGCAAATTAGAGATGGAGGGGGGAGCCCTCAAAGGTACCAGATAACAAAGAGACCTCTCAGCATCATCACATCTTATCCCTGTGGCTCTGATCCTGTCACTGCAGCAGCTTGGGAGGCTCCATTCTTGGAGATTTCCAAGCCCAAGCTGGATAAAGCCCTGCCCAAACTGTCCTGATCTTGTGGCTCACTGTGCTTTGAGCCTGAGACAGGATTAGAGATTAGAGACTGGGGATCCTGAGATCCCTTCCAGGCTGAATGCCCCTCTTACCCCACGGATATCCCACTTCCCAAGGCTTCTTGGTCTTCTCCTGCCTCCAGAAATGGAAATAGAATCCAGAAGGCTTCCTCCCTTCTCCAGATGCTCTTGGAGACAAGAATGAGCAGCTCAGACCTGCCTGCAACACTCGGGGCTGAATTGTGCCAGGGTCAGAGCGTGTGAGAGTCACACATTTCTGGAACTCCTCCCTGCTTTTCCATGTTCCAGCCCCATTCCCACAGCTTTGCCTCTGTTTCCCAAGCATTCCAGCTCTGCAAAGGCAGAGGGAAGGCATCACACACTTCCCTTTGTGCCTTCCCTTGGGAATTTTCCCTGCCCAAGGAGTAGCAGATTAATTTTTCCTGTTTTAGGTGCCTACAGAAGGATTTCTCAGCACTCCTCATGTCCCTGCTGATTGTTTCCCTTCTCCTGCCCTTCCCTTGCTTTTTACACCTGGAAATGTTTCTCTTAATTCTGTGGGATTTTTTCTCCCCAAGTTGGCCCAGTTTCCATCCTCTTTTCATGGAGCAGCTTCCCTGCACTGGGATCATTTGACCTAATACACTCAATAAATTTTCCTTGTGCTACTCCCACAAATCCTCTGGAATGATTTTGTCCTTATGTTATTTTTTTCCCAAAAAACCTCCCTTATTCAGTTCACTTTAAGATTCTTGCCCTATTTCCTGGCCCTCATCCCTGGAAGATTTTTCACCTCTGAGCTCCCTCCCCCAAATTCACTTGGTTTGCAGCTGTTTTTTATGGTGAACTCACCTGCCCCATAGGACTGACTCTAATTTCCAAGGATACAACGTGGAACTTTTTCCAGAGGTGGCAGAGAGAACAGCAAATTACCACCAGCAACACCTAAAATGCAAATAAGGGATAATGAAATGCCAATATTGGGCCAATTCAGGAAGGAAAAAAGCAAAGGGCCCCTCCCAAAATATCCCAGCAAACACAGACTGGGAAATGTTTGGGGAGAGCACAGGAAAGGCTGAGCCTGAGGGCTTGGCAAACACCAGCTTAAAGCACTTTAGCAAAGCCCAGGGTCAGATTTAAACCTGTATGCAGGTTTAGCCCTGGGTGAGATTTAGCCCTGGGTAAGGTTTAGCCCTGGGTGCAGGTTTAGCCCTGGGTGCAGGTTTAATCCTGGGTGAGGTTTAACCATCTTTCCTGTCTTTGGGCCCATCTTTTCCCCCCCAGTTACACTCATCCTGCTCCTTTCCAGGAAAATCTTTTCAGCTCTCTTACCTCTTAACTCTCTGGGAAGAAATTCCCTTTCTAATCCTAAATGCTGAATTTATGGAAAAAAATTAGAGAGGCAGAAGGGTGAGATTATCCAGAACTTCAGGTTGAGCAGAGCTTCCTGAGTGCACTGGAGTTGGACAGGGATTTTCCCAGGAAAAATTTCCCAGTTAGTTTGGTCATAACAGAATTCCAGGTGCCAAAATTCCCATTTTTATTAAATGACAGCATCCCTGACATCACCCAGATGCTGCAGAGCCAGCAAAGTGATGGACACCTCCCATCATCCTGGTTATTCCAGCATTACATGCTCCAGCCCTTCCATGCCACCTCATTTCAAGGCAGCCCAGCCATCCCCACTTCCAACTGCACTCGGATCAGTTCTGAGGGTTCTCCTCCTTCCCCGGATTTCCAGCCCAGGAATGTCATTGGGAAGTGACACTCCTGGGCTGGTGCCCACATGGATCACCAAAGCTGCCAGAAGATCTCTGGGAGATGGAAAAGAACTTCTGGAAAAGGACTGCCAGGGTTCAGCGCTCACTCCCAGGGCAAAGATTCCCAGTCCAAGGGAGAAGTGTCCCAGCCTTCAGCCCCATCACTCCCAGTGCCATGGCTGAGGTCACCCAGGCTGGGATGATCCTTGGTGACAGTGTCAGTGACCTTCAGCAGAGCTGGACACTCTGGGATACTCGGATATATCCAGAGGCACCGGCAGCTCCAGGACCTTGTCACTGCCCAGTCCCTTGGGAAGCTCTTCCCACATCTTCTCCTTGTTTTTCCTTTCTCTCTTTTGCTCCTTATGTCGATTCCAAAACTTTGAAACCGGGAGGAATTTAAATGAGAGGAGAATGCTGGAATGTTTAGAAACCAGATGAAACACCTTTGGATGAGACTGGAAATCAGCTCATGTCTCATCTGACCCAGAAGCTTTCCAAGACCCCAGAGGCCAGAGGAAGCTCTTGGACTGCAGAATTCCTGCAGCCATCCAAAAAACCCCCATTAAAATCAAACTCCAGTGGAAAGGCAGTTTTCCAGTGACAAGATGCAAATTAAACAAGAAAAAAGTGTTTCCAGAGGACCTGTCTCATCTTGAGGTGGGAAGAACAGGCTCTCATTCCCATGGGATCCAGCAGAGCCCACTCAGCCCTGGGAATGAAAATGTTGGAAAGCAAATCCCTGCTGTTTGGAGGGGCTGGGTGGGGAGGAGTCATGGAACATGAGAGCTCTCAGCACAGACTCCTCTCCACTCTGCCTGGAATTATGTCCTGAACTGCAGTGTTGGAGCAGCTCCGTGTGCTGACGGGGCTCATCCCAGAGCATCCCAGAGTGCCCATTCCACTCGTGCTGGACACAGGGGAAGAGCCATGGGAAGAGTAGGTCACCTGTCCAAAGTGACCTCTCCACACTCTCCACAGGTCACATGAGGGGAGCTCCTGTTTCCTCTGGGCACATTCCTGACACAGGCAGATCCCTGCTCCAGCCGTAGCTCCTATTTTTTTCTGGATTCAGGGATCCAGAACAGCAGCATTTCCTGTCTCACACCTTTCAGGCACTCATTAATGAGGTTGTGATTTCTTCTGATGATGAAAAAACCTGGATAAACAGGCTTGGTGTCTCAATTTTCCTGACATAATTTTGGAGTGTGTGTTTCAGCTGGGGGTGCTCACCTGGAGAGGAGAAGGCTCCAGGGAGAGCTCAGAGCCCCTTGCAGGGCCTAAAGGGGCTCCAGGAGAGCTGGAGAGGGACTGGGGACAAGGGATGGAGGGACAGGACACAGGGAATGGCTTCCCACTGCCAGAGGGCAGGGATGGATGGGATATTGGGAAGAATTGTTCCCTGGGAGGGTGGGCAGGCCCTGGCACAGGGTGCCCAGAGAAGCTGTGGTTGCCCCTGGATCCCTGGAAGTGTCCAAGGCCAGGCTGGACAGGGCTTGGAGCAGCCTGGGACAGTGGATCCCAGGGTGCTCCATGGTGGGATCCATGATGGATAGTGGATCCATGATGGATAGTGGATCCATGATGGATAGTGGATCCACAGTGTCCCTGCCCACGGCAGGGGGTGGAACAGGATGGGTTTTAATGTTCCTGCCAACCCAAACAATTCCATGATTCCATGATTTCCACCTGTGCAGGGATTTGAAGGATGTGCCATACAAAGGACTGAATGAGCACAGCTCTCAGCAGAGAAGTTTTTTGGGATTTCTTCCATTCTGCAGATTCCCAAGGAGCAGCTTGTGCAAGCTCTTCCCTAAAATAATCTCCAGTTTTCTGTGGGTGGCAGTGAAGCAACAATTTTCTCTTCTCTCCCTCTTTCTTCCCCAGAGAGAATATTTTTTTGGGAGCAAATTTGATTCTCATCTGTCTCAAACTGTCTTGAAATCCCACATTTTCCCATGTGAGCTACATCCCGCTTTTATCTCACTTTACAAGGCCTTCATTTGGATCCTATTCATTTATATGACTCCTTGACAGAGCAGTAATGGAGTGGGATAAAATGTATGGCTGGCAGTGTCTTCTGGAATAATGGGATCAAGTCTTTTACATTATGTAGAATTTTATCTGGTTTTATTTTCCTTTCAAAACCATGGAGAATGGATTAAAACACCTTAACACCTTTCCTTTTTTTTTTTTTTTTTTTGGAGAGGGAGGTGTCTCTTGGCATTGGGATGAGTCAGTGGGAAAACCCACAAAGGTTCTTGGTGTCACTCAGGCTCAGCACATTTCCCTTGGCTGCCCCATCCCTGGAAATGTCCACGGCCAGGTTAGGTTGGACGGGGCTTGGAGCAATCTGGGATAGTTTCACCATGGAAGGGGGTGGCACTGGGTGAGCTTTAAGGTCCTTTCCACCCAAACCATTCCATGATTCCATGAGCATTCCTTTCATCCTTCCCTAAAGCCCTTTTCATTTCTCTGGTTAGCACAGCAGCTTTGGCGTGTGCTGTTCTCATTTTAATGAGTCCTTTCTTCCCATTGGGAAGGTAAATCCATCTGTGTCATCAGGATCAGGGGAGTCTGGCCCAGAGCTCCTGATGGGAGCTGATTCCAAACACTCCTTCAGGCCCCGGGAATACAAAGTCACTCCATGTGAACCACAGTTGTCCTGGGACAACACCCTGGAATTTTTGCTTGGGCAGTCAGTGCCAGGACACAGAGAATCACTTCCCACTGCCAGAGAGTGGGGATAGAGGGGATTTGGGGAGGGAATCATTCCCTGGGAGGGTGGGGAGGCCCTGGCACAGGGTGCCCAGAGAAGCTGTGGCTGCCCCTGGATCCCTGGCAGTGTCCAAGGCCAGGTTGGATGGGGCTTGGAGCAGCCTGGGACAGTGGGAGGTGTCACTGCCCATGGCAGGGGGTGGCACTTGATCGATTTTAAGGTCCTAAATGAAAGGATTCAGTAGGATTTTCAGGTCATCTGTGGGCCAGACAATACTGGGCATCCACGAAACCCAGCATGGCACAGCTTCACACCAGGAGTTGCTCTTCGTGTCCTCTGAAGGCTGCAGGTGACAGCTCCATCCTAGTGATGGAGCCAGGAGGTGACTGGTCACCAACCTGATGGCAGCACCCAAATCTGGCTGAATAAATCCTCCAGCTGGCTCCTACCTGAACTGTCCCAGTGCAGTGACACCTGTCAGGTGTCACAGGGGGTGCCAGCAGGGGCTCAGGACATGCAGACGTCAAACAGAGGATGTGGGAAGCTGACGTGGATCTGGCATTTCCTGGGACATCCATCCCCAGCCTCCACCCTCACACAGGCTCTGCAAGGCAGAGATCCTGCCAAGCTCAGTTCCAGGCTGGGACTAAAAGGCTTCATGATAATTCAGCCTGGGAAACTGCATCAAGCCAAGGCCCATGGAAAACCTTCCCAGATTTATGGGATTTACTGGTCCCTCTCTCCCCAGCCCCAGAGTTATTCCATTAGGAAGAAATCGTGTTTGTCTGGAATGATTTACTCCTCACAAACTCTCACCTTTTCCAAACACTTTCCTAAATGTATCCTGAAGCTCCCCAAACCAAGCAGTTCCTCAAGTTCCCCCTCACAGGGCTTTGGCCCCACAGCATTCCCAGGAACACTAATTCCCTGTGGGAACAATGTGCAACCTCCCTGTGCTATTCCCTGTCATTAAACATAAAGATCATTAACAACTCTGATTCCAAACTTTGCATCTCACTTCAGGATGTGACTCTCCAGCCTTTAGGGCTTCCCTGTGTTTTTCTGGAAATATTTTGGTGGATGTATTTAATGGGTAATGGATACATGTAATGCTGTAATGGGTACAGATGTGCAGAGACATCAGGACTTCACACACCGCTCTTCCAGTCAGGGGTCATTCCCTGTTTTCCTGCCTCCTAACAACTCCATGGTTTTCTCATTGTTAAGATCCCTGGATTATGGCACTGATTTAGGATGTGTTACACTGGTGATAACAACCAGCAACTCTGTGCATCATTAGGGATTGGAATATTCCACAAAAAACAACCAACCAACCAACCAACCAACCAAACAAACAAACAACCCCAAAAAACGAACACACAATTTCCCAGCAAAGTGTGGAGCAATGATGATGCTAAAATGGGAATTTCAGGCTTGGCTGTCACAATTTGCTCTGTCCTTGGCAGGTTTAGTTGGGATCAAGGTCCACATTGCACTGGATAAATCCATGCACTGGATAAATCCATGGTCAGACACAGCCCTGCTCCACAGGGAATCTTTGGGCAGTTTGGGACTGGGAGAGAGGCAGCTGGGGATGGAGCATGAGGGGTAATGACACTGTGACAACTCACCTGTCATTGATCCCACCTAAACCCATCCTTGCCCACCTGAATTGTCCTGGAGGCCATTCCTGAAGGGCCTGTGGGGTTTTCCAAAGGGTGTCTTTGCTTCCCAAAAAAATGATTGTGTTTCCTCCTCACACACCCCGCCTCTTGTCAGAATACAGCTGCTTGGAGGAAAAGTTCACAGTTCTCTGCAAAAAAGAGGCTGCTGGGTGATTCCCAGGAAATGGTTGTTCCCCTGAGATCCCAAATTGTGACACTCTCACATATTCCATGATTCCCATGGCTCATCCAAAGGCATCTCACTGGTGTAGGGGGGTTTTTGGTCCTGTTAAGAAATCCCATAATCCAGAGAGACCCCTCAGTGCTGCTCCTGGGTCCCACTGCCAGCCCCCACCACCAGGAGCTGCACATTCCCACAATCCAGGCTGTCCCCAGCCCATGGCTCTCCTGGGAGATGGGAAAAGAGCCTCACTCTGCCACTCCCCACACACCAAGGAGGGGGAAATGGGAATTGCAGATTATTTTGGGGATAAACATCCATGTCCTTACAATGTTTTCCATGATGGATAAATCCCGAATTGCCCAAGGATCTGTCCTGCTGCATCCTGGCCATGTGACCTCATTGCAAACTCTTGTTCCTAAAAAAGATGTTCCTAAATTCAGGAGCAGCTCTAATGGAGGAGATCAAATCATGAAATCATGGAATGCTTTGGGTGGGAAGGGACATAAAATCCCATCCAGTGCCACCCCCTGCCATGGCAGGGACACTTCCACTATCCCTGGTTGTTCCAAGCCCTGTCCAACCTGGCCTTGGACACTGCCAGAGATCCAGGGGCAGCCACAGCTTCTCTGGGCACCCTGTGCCAGGCTTCACCACCCTCACAGGGGAAAATATTTCAGAAAATCTGGCTAAAGCGTCTCCTTATAGGAGGACCCCATCAGGCCCAGGGATCACTCATTCCTGATATTAATTAGCCTCAGGACATGAGTGATATTCTCCCATTAGGAAGAATTTTGCCAGGGAAAGGTGACTTCTGACACATTTCTGGAGTGAATCAATCACTTTAATTAAAGCAGCCAATGCCTCTGGAAAAAATCCCAAAGGCATTTTCAAGATTAAACCCCTTTATCCATCATGGATCCCCAAAAACTTCATTTTTTCCCCATTTCCCGGTTGGAAATTCCTCTTTCTCTTTGCTCCTTGGCCTCACTCACAGCCTCACTCTCATCCCTGGCATATCAGTGTTTATATCAATAATTTCCATAGTTTTGTTCCAATCCCGTGCATCTTTATATTCTCTCTGTTCTGGGAGAGCCAACAGGAGCCCACTTGGGATGCATCCATCTGCTCCAAGTTCTTTTCCATCGCTCTCATCTCCATGGTAACTTGGGAAATTGCTTCCTCTGCGAGCAAAGAGCTGGACAGAAGATCCACGAGAATCACTGGAAGGTTCACCAGACACGGAATCACAGAGTCATTATGGTTGGAAAAGAATTCCAAGATCATCAATCCAACCTTTTACTGAATATCTCCATATCCACTCAGCCACACAGTGAAGAGCCTCGTCTGCTCCTTTCCTGAACAATTCCAGGGATGGGGACTCCACCCCAGCCTGTTCCAGGGCTTAATCTTCACTCTGCCAGTGAAGAATTTTCCCTCACATCCAACTTGAACCTCGTCCAGGCTGTTCCCCTGAGAAACTGGGAAAATCTGTGGGACCAAGGCTCTTCTTCAGGAGAGGGGCAGAAGAAGGAAAGTTTTCCTGGGATTTGTAGCAGGATGCCTGAAGCCAGAACAAAATCTCATTGGAGAAGGCCTTTAGTGGGAACTTGCTCCTGGAGGGAACCTGGAAAAGATGAGGAAAGGGCAGAGCATGAGGAACATCCCGAGGATTTCACTCAAGTTACCCATGAGGAGACTTTTTATTTTGGGGATTGAAGAGGAGGAGATGGTGAAAAAAACGGGATAAAAAAGAAACCCATGGGCTGATCTGCCCAGCCTGGATGAGTCACTTTGTGCCTGCAAAATTCCTGCAGCTTCCAGAGGCATCTCCATGGGCTTTGTGAAGGACCTGGGACTCCAAGTGTCCAAAGGGATCAATGCACAAGCCAAGCAAGCTTCAGGCTGTCACCTTGACATTCCTGGGAGGTGGAATTGCTGCCCCAGAGGAAGGGGAGGGAGAATTGTGCAGAAGGAATTTCTGGAGCCACAGGGAAATGATCCCCATAGGGAAAGGATCCCCATAGGGAAAGGATGCCCAAAACCAAAGGATCCCCATCCCTCTGATCTCAGACCTCACCCTCAGCCTCCCCCCTCCAGCTGAAGGACGTGCCCTGCTCCAGGAGGCACCAGAAGGATGCAAAAAGGGATGGTGGGAAGGGAGGGACACTCCCTGAGCTTCCCTGGAGCTCCTGCCCAACCCTCTCCTCCAAAACCACATTCCAGTACTTCCAAAGGCTGACTCCTGCCTATTCTCTCCTTGCCTGCCTTTGCCAGCCAGCATAGGGTCCTGGTGCACAGCCAGCCTCCTTTAGGGGTGGGACACCAAACTGGGGAAAAGAATCCCCTTTTCAGGGAGAAGCTTCCCAAAATGGTTCCATGAAGGAGACCAGTCCATCAATGACCCACATGTGTCCTTGACTCCAGCAGGGAGCCCTTTCCTAATGGCAGGAATTTACTGGTCCCTCATTATTCCAGTTTCTCTGCCCAGTGCTGAGGATGAGGGATCTGCTGGCCTGGTCTCCAGCTCCATTTGTGGGGCCCAGTCCAATCCAGGGAATCTGGGTCAGGGTACCTGGATCTGTTCAGTTCCACATCCATGTCTCCCTCAGAGCCTCAATGGAGCCTCCCATGGAGTCAACACTTCTAGTGCAGTGCAATTTATTCCAATTAAAATGATTGCCTACATCTGATCTCATGAATCCCAGCCTGAAAGCTCTGATTTTTTCTCCACTGGGATAATGGAGAGTGGGACATGCTGGGAGACTCCACATTAGAGCTTCCCGTTGTCCCTGTCTCCTTTGCCTGTGGATTGTAGTGCTGGTAAAAAAGATTCTTTTATCTGCCTGAGGATTGATGAACGCATCTCTCAATAGTTCCCCACTGAAAAAAGTGGAGCAGGAATTCATTTTAAATTGATAAGTGTTGAAAATACACCTAAAGATGAAGATGAAAAGAGGGAAATGCAGGAACAGGGAAGGAAAATGCCAACATTTTGAGGCTGTTCCACGCAAATGGGGTGTTTGCAGGAGAACAGCAAAGAAACAGCTTGAGAAGCTTTAAGTGTAAAGGTGAGAGTTTGTGGGCAGATGGAAAAGGGAGGGATAAGATTCATCTGGGGTGCAGGTGAGAGGCAAGAACAGCTGGGAGACAGCAGGGATCTGGCCAGGATCCAGCTGGAAAGCCCTGCTTGGGACTGGGATCCTTCTGAGCAGAAATGTGGGCAAAGGGGATTCCTGAAGGAGCAGAATTGCTAAAGAAATGGAAACGTTTTCCAGGGGCAAAAAACGTTGCCAGGATGGGTCAGAGGATTGTGCTCCCAGATCCAGGGGCTGGAGCAGTGCCCAGGCAGAGAATTCCCATCTCAGCCGATGCCAGCCTTTCATGAGCCAGTGTTCCCCATCCTGGGCAGGACTGGGGTCCCCCAACTGTGGGGCAGTGCTGGCTGTGGGCACAGCTGGAAAAAGCCCCTGATCCCAGCCCTGAGAGCAGAGGAGTTATGGACACTGGGAGCACGAGGCCCCAGCTCCACCTGCTCCCCTCCTGCCTCCGGACTGGTGCAGGGAGCACCAGGAGTGAGGAAGAGCAATGATTTCCTGGGAAATGGACTAAGACTCTTGCAAGGGAATCTAAACCCAGCAGGAGGAATTGAGTCATGTGTTGGCAAAGATTGAATTTGCTGCGGAATCTGTCACGGATTTTTGTAAATAGGAACTTCTCCTTGTGGATATTCTCAGTCTCTGGTAACAGAGGGAAACAGATAATTTCTCCCACTTATACTGGGAAAGCTCAGAGAAAGAATTAAAACAATTATCTCATCCTCTGCATCTGCTGTTTATAGAAAGATGTTTTCAAGGTGTTCCTTTGACCAGTGGTGTGAGCAGTGCTGCTGAAGACCAATCAGGTTTTAGCTCCATGATGCTGTCTATAAGAAGTGTGATTTTCTACTAATAAAATGTTCTTTGCCTTCTAAAATCATGGAGCCAACATGTTGCCTTCTTTCCTGTCCCCTATCTCATTGGTGACATCTCCCTGGGAAGAGTCTGGATCTCCCAGCTCCCAAGGGATGTCAGCAAGCCTGTGCTGGTCCCAGTCCCATCCCACCTCTGGAATGGCAGTGCCAGCTGCCCTCCTGCCTCTAGGAGCTTTGGGAGGAACATCTTCCACTTCACCAGGAAACCAGAACACTTCTGCTTTAAGGCTCCAAAACTCATTTCTCATGTAATTCCCATCTCCATGATTCCACAAAGTGAAATGGAAATGAATTTTCTTTTCATTCCCCACACTGGAAAAAAAAAAAAAAGTTGAATTCCCATTTTAGGGGGTTTTAAACTTTTTTTGAGAGAATTGAAAAGAAAATAGATGATGCAAAAAAGGATTTTGGAAAAAGAAACTCAAACATTCCCTTCTGAGAAGACAAAAATGTTTTGATTTTTTTCAGTTTTAATTCACATGAAGAATCAGATTATCCAATTAATGGGTTTGGCCTAAGAATGAGTTTTGAGTTGCATGAGGAATGATGGATCAGGGAGCTTGGAGTACCTGCCTTGAGAAAGCACACATGGAAAGCTTTGCTTTGTCAACAGTGCAAAATGACTTGGAGGGGCTGGGTGATGGCTCTTAATAGAAACACATCTGGGGGATAATATCCAATGTGGAAAAGCTATTAAGGGATAACATGGAAATAGATCAAATAGATATAAACCAGCCCTGAGTGGAACAAGGCTGGAAATTAGAAGATTTCTAACAATCCATGGAGTGAAATTCTCCCATGCTGTCACAAATCCATTTGTCTCTATGGAGATGAGGAGAAGCAGACAGGAAGGAGGGCCTATAAATTATCTGAAGATGGAGCTGTTGATGAAAGGAGTTGTTTGATAGAGTGGGAATAATTCTGGGGCTGGAAGTGAATGGCCTTGGCCAGGTGATTTATTGCTATTTCAGGATGCAGATTTGATCACTGCATTCCAAGTGCATTTCCCTGTGTTGTATTTATGGCACTTTAATCCTAAATTCTGGGTTTCTGCTGGACACTTGTGGGGTTTAGGACACCTTGGTCACCCCTTGGTTCACAACTTAACTTCTGTTTAGGCCCTATTGAGGCTGTGTTTGGGGCCTGTTTCAGCCTTTTTGTGGCCACAAAGCCCAGCTCAGAGCAGGGCACAGCTCTGGTGGAGAAGCCTTTGGGATGAGAAGTGCTCGTACCCGGGCTGCTCACCTGGGGTTGCAGAGATTTTCAGCTTTGGGGTTAGAGTTTCCCTGGTAGAGTCCAAGACTGTTGGGATTTTTGTTGTAATTCCAGAGCGTGAAATGATCCATTTCTTAAAGTGACTTCTGAGGAATTATCTAAAGGAATTCTCTGTTTTTTCAGGAATCCACAAGGGCTGTGGATGTCATGGAAAGCTGGGAAGTTTATCAGAGGAGGATTTACTCTCTTCATGCAGGGCACTCTTGGGAGGTGATTGCTGGGCTCTGCCTTGGGAAGAGAACTTCTACTGACCTCTGTATCCAGAACCAGGAGCATTTTAAGAGATCAGTTCTTGGATTCAGGTCTGGATCTTTGGTTTAAACCCCCTCTGCATTAGGCCACGGCCACGAAGCCCAGGCAGGGTCTGGTTGTGGGTGGCTTTGCAGGGTGTGCTCATGGCTGGGAGGGTCTGTGTCACTTGTGAGGGGGGACAGGTCACCCCACACACCCAAAAGGGACGTGGGTCTGCAGCACCCTCCTGAAACTAAAATATGAGCTCAGAAATGTGATAGGAGAGGTCTGACCTGCAAGAATTCCTCACTAGGAATGATTTTTGAGGACAATCTGGTGGAAGACCCTGGCCAGGATCCATCCATGTTCTCCTTGTCGGGCTTGGGAGCACGAAGCTGACTCCCAGACTCCGGCAGTGCCTCTCTGAGCTGACCTCAGGAGCAGCGAAATCTGTCACTCTATCGAGCAACACGAAACGCAGAGACAAACGCAGCCACACCCGAGAGAAGGCAAAGAAGAGAGAAACTTTATTTTGGTTTTCACATTATATAGGGTTCTGGAAACGACCATCGATTGGAAGGTGAAGCTACCACCTCTCCAACCACACTGGTCAATGACAAAGTCCATCAAACCTTTCTCCTCCCAGGAGAAGGAATGAAAAACAAGAAGACAGTTAGAAAAACATGTGCATGTTTACAAAAGTACAGTGTGAGAAACTCCATCACAAGAATGAAAACATCAGAAGGCTGAAAAATGAGAGTGACAGAAATCCAAACTCTAACCAACCTGTGGTGGTTCTGCTTCCAGTCCTGCAGTCTTGCTTATCCTGGAGGGACCTGGAGAGGGAGGGAAAGGCAGAATGTTCTCCCTGCTCAGAACAGCTCAATTTCCTCCTGAGTTTCCACAATCACAAAATCATTCAGGTTGGAAAAGACTTCCAAGATCAATAACCAACCTTGGACCAAATCCCACCATTCCCACTAAACCATGTCCTCAAATGCCACATTTTTAGACACTTCCAGAGATGGTGACTCCACAGTGCCCTGGGCAGCCTGTGCCAGTGCCTGACCACTCTTCCTGTGAAGAATTTTTTCCTGAACTTCCCCTGGTGCAGCATTCCCATCCAGGCAGTCTTGTCTCCATCCCAGAGTCTTCCCAGGAAGCAGAGTTGCGATTCTCCAGGTGGGACTCCCTGTTTGCTGTGCTTGTGGATCTCAAACTCTCGTCTAAAAGCCCCACAGGCAGCACCTAATCCAGGAGCAATGGATCAAAGGAGGTGGAGCTGTTATCGTTGGATTTCCCAGCCCTGCTCCAGCACTCACATTTTCCTTCCCCATGCTGGGGGGCGTGAGGGAAAGCTGAGGAGATGAAGGCTCAGAGGGTCCCTCTCCCTCACCCTCTGAGCTGTTCCACCACATCCTGGCTAACCCAGAGCCACTCTGGATCCCTCCCGTGTGATCCGATATGGATCATCCACCCCCTGTTTATAAGAAACATTTTTTGGAGTGTAGCAAAGCAATCAAAACCAACTCCTGGCTCTCAGATTTGCACTGCTCCCATTTTCCAGTGGGAATCCACTCATTTCGCAGCCTATCTCAGTAATGAGCTGAGTGAATTTATAGGGAAGAAAAACTTCCCAGGTTTCTAAATTATTCTTGGAATGATATATTGTAAACCTGCCCCACCAAACCATTGGCTGAGTTGTTTTACATTTATGGCAAAGATGATTTAGACCTCAAGTGGGAAATAAAACCTGGAGACGTTAAGTTTATTATAGAAAAATCCATTAAGAGGCCATTTTTCAGGAGGAGCAGTGGGGAAGGAGAACCTGGAGCAGGGATGGTTGTTCCAAGTGTTGTGGAATACTTGCTACCATTCCCAGTTTAGCTGAGCGTGCCTGTCAAACATCCCAGGAGCTGCAATGCTGCCCCCTGAAGCTGAACTTGCTCTGGCAGTCCATTAGATGCCTGTCATTCCCCGGGGCTGCCGAGATACCTGGGAATTCTTTGTATCTGTGGTTTCGAGGCTTTGCCAGAATCGATAATTCCGGGCTGGTCAAACAGCTCTGACAGGACGCAGTGGGCAGGCACCACGTTGATTATTTGAGCAGCTACAAAAGAAGTCTCTTCCTATAAAAAAAAAAAACATGACAAAAAGGGAAAAGACCCACATAAATTCAACTGCAAATGGGGATTTTTTTGAGGAAAATATAAGCCAGTTTTTTGGGGCTCTGTATTCTGAAATGCTGCTGTTGGAATGAGCTTCAGGCTGTTGCCTCATGGTCCTGAAGGCATCAACCTCCAGGTGGGGAGGAGCAGGAGCCCGTCTGGCATTCCAGGGGTTTCCAGGCACAGAGCAGGACAGGCAGGAGCAGCTCCAGCTCTGGGATCAGCATTCCCACAGAGTTTGAGAGGGGAGCTCCGCCAGGATCACGTTTCCATGGAGCATCAGCTCATTCCACACACACAAAAATGGGTTTAGACAAACCCCCGAGTCCCCTTCAACACCCACTTGAAACCTATTTTTTAACGAGCCTTTTCTGCATCATCCCATCATCCCAAACTGCCGTGGCTTTTCTTTTCCCAGCTCTCCCAATCCATCCCTTTGTCCGCCTGCTGAGCCCAGAGCCATTTTCTCCTCGTGGAATCTTTTTGCAGAGGACATAAAACACACAGCTCTCATTTCTCTGTGTTCTAGACTCAGTATACTCAGCCCTCTTACTCTTCCTTCTCGGTGTTTTTTTTTCTTTTTTTTT
>VXAX01000710.1:267430-302900 GCA_013399835.1 Leptocoma aspasia
TTTATGTCCTTTACCTTCACAGCTGGGTGGAGAGAATTGATCTTGGGAGGGATGGAGTAAATGATCCTAATGCTGATGTCTTGGTGACAGTGGCCAGGGATGACTCTGCTTGTGATGGAGCAGCTTTGGTGGCACTTTGGTTCTTCTCACCTCCCTTTCCTTAAGAAGACTGATTTAGGAAAAGCTCCAGCAAACCTGTGGAAGGCTGCAGGCTTGAGAGCTGCTCAGCAGAAAGGAACCTGGGGGGGGCTGGTGACAGTGGCTGGACACGAGCCTAGGTGTGCCCAGGTGGAGGAGAGGCCAAGGACACCTGGGCTGTGCCAGCCCTGGGGTGGCAGCAGGAGCAGGGCAGTGCCTGTCCCCTGTGCTGCCACTGCTGGGGCACCTCCAGTGCTGGGGCAGCTCTGGGACCCTCCTGACAAGAGAGACCTGGAGGGGCTGGAGCGTGTCCAGGGCAGGGAACAGAGCTGGGAAGGGGCTGGAGCCCCAGGAGAGGCTGAGGGAGCTGGAAAGGGGCTCAGCCTGGAGAAAAGGAGCCTCAGGGGGGACCTTGTGGCTCTGCACAACTCCCTGACAGGAGGGGACAGCCGGGGGGGTCGGGCTCTGCTCCCAGGGAACAGGGACAGGAGGAGAGGGAACGGCCTCAGGCTGGGCCAGGGGAGGCTCAGGGTGGAATTTGGGAAAAAAATATTTCCCTGACAGAGTGGTCAGGCATTGGAATGAGTTGCCCAAGGAGATGGTGGGGTCACCATCTCTGGAAGTGTTCAATATACATCTGGATGTGGCTTTTGTGATGTAGTTTAGGGAGGATTATGGTGGTGCTGGGGTGATTGGAGGTCAAGGTGATCTTGAAGGCCTCTCCAAGCTGGATAATTCTGTGATTCTGTGGGATTCATTGGGGCCATCACTTCTGCTCTCTCCCTCAGTGCACAACAAATGCTTTATCAGGGCACAGCAGCCAAATCCTCTGTGTCCCCAGGCCTTGCCCTGTGTGTGTGACCATGTCTGATGGCAAAGCACCAAAGAATTCAGTTCCTCCAGAACTCCCAGTGCTGGGATGTGGAGCTAAACCTCAGAGCTGGGTGCTGTGGGTGTGGGGAGCCCAGTTAGCGCTGATTTCCACGGCCATGGCAACAGAAAATCCCATCCCAGTGCAGCTGCTGGGATCCCCCAGCTCTCCAGCATGGCAGGGCAGAGGCTCAGTGCTGCTTGTGCTTCCCAGCTCTAATTCTTGCCTGCTCATCTGTTGTTGGATAAATGCCTGAAGCCAAAGGGCTGAGTGCTCCAGTGCCAGTTTCTGTTGCTCCCTGAACCCTTAATGGCCACTTAAGTGGTTTATGGGCACCTGCAGGGCTCTGACAGGAGCTGCTGTGAGCAGGGCGCGGAGTTCTGGCACCTTTGCTGCTCTGCTGCCCACTCAGATGTGACTCCTTCATTGCTGACAAAAACGAGCCCCACAGGGAGGCTTTTCCTGCATTAAATGTTGGCTCATTCCACCTGAGCTCCAGGTTCAGGAGTGTGCTCAGGCAGGGAGGGCTGGAGGTGGCACAGGAGGCTGGGATGTGACCCTGGTGTGGGTCAGGCACAGGGAAGAGCAGATGGAGCAACAGCTCCAAGTCTGAAATGCCTCTGAGTTGGCTCCATTGGATTTTATGGGGATAGAAAATAATTTCCAGACAATTACAGAAAACATTTCCATCTTCTGAGCCTCAGGCTAGGAGAGATCAGAGAACCATAAAATCTCCTGAGTGGGAAGGGACCCACAGGATCACCCAGCCCAGCCCCTGTCCCTGCCCAGACACCCCAACAACCCCACCCTGTCCATCCCTGGCAGCGCTGTCCAAAGGCTCCTGGAGCTCTGGCAGCCTCGGGGCCGTGCCCATTCCCTGGGGAGCCTGGGCAGTGCCAGCACCCTCTGGGGGAAGAACCTTTCCCTGATCTCCAGCCTGAGCCTGCCCTGGCCCAGCTCCAGCTGTTCCCTGGGTGCTGTCCCTGTCCCAGAGCAGAGACTGGAGCTGCACCTTGGGAGGAGCTGCAGATCCTGATTGAAGGTCTGTGACCTCCCTGTCCCAAAAAAAAAAATGCAAATCATGGAACTGTCTGATGGTTTGTATTGGAAGGGACCTTAAAGATCCTCAAATGCAGAACTGAGGTTTGTGGAAGCCGAGGGGAGCAGGAAATTCTCCTTCACATTCCAGCTCTCCCAGGCTCTCACTCAGCCCAGCCTCTGTTTTTCCTCCCATCTTTCCCGTCCTCTTCTCCCTTTGGTCCAGAACAAGCTGTGGAGCTTCACATTTTGCTCATGGATGGTAGAACATCCATAAGACCTGATTGGAAAGAGTTTTCCATGGATGCTGGTGCCACAGCCAGGCTGCTATTCTCTCCAGCAGCATTCCAACAGCACCTGGAGCCTTCACACAGCAGTGCAGAGCAGGAAAAGGAGATCTCAGTGCAAATCCCTCTTCCCTTTCCCCTGTTTCCCTTGTCAGGTTTGCCAAGATCCAGTCTAGGATCAATGGAGCAATTCCTGTTGTTAAAATCTCTGGCATAGAGGGAATCTCTCCCTGCAGATGTTCCTATTGCCCTGTGGAGATTGGGACCTGCCACAGAGCTGGAATTCCAGCAGATCTCCTCCCTGGCAGCCAGGGAATGTCCAGCCTGTCCCCAGGATCACTCCCTGATGTGCTCCATGACCTGCTCATTGATCCCAGGCTGTCTGCTCCCCCTCACTGACTTCCATCTCCCTGAGCATTTGGCTTCTCTCGTGTCCAGCCCTGCCAGTGTCAATGACACCCAAGTGACAAAATCAAATAGAAATTATTAATTTCAAGCTCTGCTGGTAGAAGGAAAAGAAAATCAATGCCTGGCAAATGGAATGAGGAGAAACTGGAAGAAAAGCCCAGCTCTCTACTGGCTTCACTTGGCTGTGACAAGTGACAAAGGCAGGGGACTGCAAATAAAGGGCAGGAGGGTGTTGCTGGTTCAGCCACTGGATTTCAAAGGCAGACTTCTGCATTTTAATGAAAAATAATTCACCTTTTTGCTTCAACAGCTCTTGCCATTCACTAAGGAGTGGGAGAGGAACTGCTGCTCCAGCACCATGTCCCTGGTTTTGTTTGGAGCCAGATGTGGGAGCCCTGCAGGAGCAGATGGGAGGGCCCAGGGCCCCAGGGGGCTTTTCCTGGTGTTCTCCCTTGGGTGGGCACCCCAGAGACCCCCAGGGCTGATCCCCAGGGGGACGCAGCGATTGCAGCCACACGTGGGAGGGACCCAGCAAAGCCAAGAGGAGGAGAAGAGAAAGCAGCTGGAATACAAAGGTATTCTCCAATTAAAGCCAGGGTTTGGTCCTGCACTGGAATATTTGGTTCTGGGCAGGGCCAGGAGTTGGACTGGATGATCCTGGTGAGTCCTTTCCAACCCAGGATGTTCTGTGATCCTGGGATTTGAAGAAACTCACGGAATTTGCTTTCACACCAACAGTCCAAGAGGGTGTTGGACATGGATCCAGAGCCAAATTTCCAGGGCCCAGCTCCTGTCTAGAGACCCAGAACAGGGGCAGATGTTTGAAAAGGCCTTGGCCTTGTGGCTGTTGTTGTAAAGCAATTTTTAAAAGGCTCTGGGTCCTGGGCTACACAAATGTGACCAAGGGCTGGAAAAACTCCCCCTGAAAGAGGCTGGAGAGGATTAGAAATGACTCCTTGGGTGAGCAGAAGAATAACAAAAGGTGTTTTAACTGTCTGTAAAATAGACAGGTACAGATAAGTCCTCTCTTGCTCCTGACACAGGCAGCAGCAGATTTTTCAATTAAACTGAGAGGTGGCAAATCCAGAATTGATGAAATGACATTTTCTTCTGCACAGTGAGACAGAACTCAGCCTCACCAATGAGACAGATCCACAACACAGACACCTGCTCCCAAAATGGCTCTTCCAGGCTTCTCTGGGGGACAGGGAGGGGGAAAGGGCCCTTTCAGAGAGCAAATCCATCTGCCCAAATCCAAATATTCATTTGTGGGATGGGGAAAAGGGCCCATTCAGGGAGCAACTCCTGCCCAAATCCAAATATTCATTTGTGGGATGGGGAAAAGGGCCCATTCAGGGAGCAACTCCTGCCCAAATCCAAATATTCATTTGTGGGATGGGGAAAAGGGCCCATTCAGGGAGCAACTCCTGCCCAAATCCAAATATTCATTTGTGGGATGGGTAACTCCCTGCCATGCTCTGCTGATGAGATCCTCACTGACAATGAGAGAGCCCAGAAAAATTTTGGCTTAGTAAGGTGAGCTGTTTGCTTGGAGTATTAAAATCGTGGAACTCATTTCCACAAGACGTTATGGAAGGCAAAAGATAAACTGCATTCAAAACCTGGAATAAATAAGAAAAAAAATCAGAATAGCCCCAGTTATCACAGCTGGTGTAAAGAGCATTTTGGACTGGATATAAAATTGCTTGCTCCAAGGTTTAAATCCATTTGAAACTTTTAGGATTAGGATTAAGGTCTTCACATGGGCCATTTTATTTCCTATCTACCTGCTGGGGATCACAGGTTGGCTACTCAGCTGGATGGACATGAAGCTACTTTAGTCTGTCAATATTTTCAGCTGCACAAAGTCTCCCAAGGTTTCTGGAAAATCTGGCAGCTTGAGCTGAATCACAAGCAGTGGGAAATCAGAATTTTCATGGAATAGTCCCGTTTAGAATGGAGTACAACAGAATAGAGCAGAATGGGAGAGAGCAGAACTGAAAAACTCCAAACAGATGCGGAAAGGTTTTAAAAAGCGAATAAAAAAGGATGTTTTGAATACAAACTCCCAGTGCAGGGCATGGCAAACCTCAGGCAGGGGGTCATTGATGTTCTTGGTCTCACAGTTGTTCCTTTGGGAAAACAACAGAGTTTCTGTGGGATCAAATTATGGGTTGGGCTGTGTAACCTGTGTGCAGCTGGGAGCTTTATCCCGAGGGAATAAACACAACAGTCAGCATGGACTGCACCCCCAGCACATCTGTCTGAGGCAGGAGAGCAGAGGAGATGCAGCACAGGGAATGGGGGGGGCGGGGTTTAGACACCACCTGCCGCTGCTGTGACAGATTTGGGGGCTCTGGGCTGAGCTGCAGGGAGGTTCAGAGCCTGTGAACGAACTGGTTTTGGTTTTTGAGCTGGAAGTGTGATGATTTGTTTTTAAAAAAGAGAGAAGCAGCTCTATGCTAAGGAGAAGGATTGGTTGTGCACCAGGTGCCTCCAGAGCAGTGGGAAGATCAGCCAAAATCTGTGTTTGGAGGAGTTTTGGCCACTGGCTGATGCTGAGGAACAGCTTCATCACTTCCCCACTAATTAGGAACTGCCCCATTCCAGATGTGCTGAGCAGACACACCAGAGGTGCTATCCTCCCTCTGAGCAGAGCAGGTGTGAACATCAGCCTGGCTGATCTGTGGTCACCCCAGGCCAGTCTGACTTTGTTCATCACTGCAGCTGGAGCAGGATATGGGAGAAAACCCAGACTGCTGAGAATTCCCATTGTCCAGGTGCTCCAGGTGGGAATCCAGTGGCACGTTCCACAGGAGAGGTGGTGCCCAGGAGCTCTCAATTCCATTTTCAGGCAGGTGTTGCTCCTAATCTATCTCCACTCCTGAGTGTAAATCCTGTAAGTTAAATTAGAGTTGGCTGGGTGAGTTATAACCCTCCTAAAGCACGGCCCAGGCATGTGGAATCTTGTTCTTAAACAGCAGCAATCCCACATTTAATCAGAAAAGGACATAAGGATCCACATGCCCAGGGCATAAATAAAGGAGCTGTGGCAGGCACTGATTTGGGGGGATTGGATACAAGGATTGGAGGGTGGAAAATCACAGGGAGGGCGCTGGGGGGAGTTCAAAGTCCTGCTCACAGAAAATCCAACTGCTCCAACAAAAAACCTGCTTAGAAAAGTCCAAATTCATATCCAGCCTCAGCCTGATCCCTGGGGATAGAGGGAATTGGACACAGATCCAAAGATGATGGAATAACCCCAAAGGCTGAGGTCTGGCCAAGGTTTCTAACTGAGGAGTGTCGGATATGGTGGAAGGTTCAGGGGCCATCTGTTCCCCCTGGCTGGGAAAAACCTTATCCTGCAGCAGGAATGGAGTTGATGATGGATCATGTGGCACTGGAAGCAATGGAAATCCATGGATACAAGTAGGAAAATGTGACATGGAGCTGTAAATCCATGTCTGGAAAAGCAGCAAAACTGAGCTTGGCAGCCTGGGGAAGACCCTTGGGAACACCAGGATGTATTTAAGGGAGAAGCTGGAAGAACTGAGCACTTCTCCTATTTCAGAGAACAGGTTTAACAACAGGAGTGGAGCTGAAGAAAGGAATTTTGGGGAATGAACAGGACTTTGCCGAAGAAACAAATTTTGGGGAAGGAATGTGCAACGGAGATCCAGCAATGAAGGCTTGCACACATCCCAAACTTGGGAACGGTGCAACTTCCTCCTTGTTGGGGTCTCTTGTTCATTCCTTGAGCCCCAAGAACTTCCAGGCAGCCCTTGGCTGTCCCAGGGGTACCCTCTCCCCTTTTTCCTCTGGCTGCAGCTCAAGGAAAGCAATCATCACATTCCAAATGCGCCTACGGAACAGCTGGGCCTAAAGCTTCGCCTGTGAAGTGCTGGGGCAAAAGCAGCCACTTCCCTCCTGGAAACCTCATCCCACAGGGCAGGCCTGCTTTTGGATTCTCCAGGAATTCATTACTGATGCCCTGGGAATGCTTTGAAGCCTTTGCCACAGGGCTGAGGAGCAGTGGGGCTCTCCTGGCCCTTCCCAGCCATCAGGAAACCTTGTTTTGGTGCCAGGGAATTCTGTTTGGAGCGCAGGTCGCTCTGTGGGCCTGGGAGGTGTTGGATGTGCTCTGCTCCTGCTTTTCCTGACAGCAGCTCCTGTAAAATGCTGACAATCCAGAACTCAATGCCAGCACTGAGCAGGAGAGGAGGGACCTGGGATCAGGCCCCAGAGGGTTCCCAATCCCTCTCTGCTCCCAGGCTTCCCCCTCAGCGCCCTTGTTGTGAGAGCAGGAGGGAAGGGTTTGCTGGGCCCTATCTCTGCTCAGACGCTCCTGATAACTCCCTAATCCCCCCAGATAAGAGCCCTGCGAGCAGATTGGCAGCCTTTAGCATGAAATGTGTGCAGGGATTTGTGTGGTTCTTGCAAACAGTGAAATAATTTTGCTGTGGGAGCCCCAAACTTGTGTCACTGTAGCAATTAGCTCCCAGGACTGGGCTGATTTCAAACAGCATTGACCACATGAGCAGGAAAAGTGTTACAATAAATTCAAAATAAGATCAGATGAACCAGACTTAATGGAACATTGCTTACATCACTTCAAATTAGAGAAATGGAGTTATAAAATATGTTTGGTTGGTTTTTTTTTTCTATCCCAGTTGTTGCAATTTGGTGGTGGTGGTGAGGGTGAGGAGGAGAACAAAGAGGCTCTGGAAAAACCTCCAGGTTTTGGGGAATTAATGTCTGACACAGATGTTGGACATGAATAATCCCTGAGAAGTGATAGCTCTGGATATAGGGGATTCATCCTCAAAGGGCTTTCAGGGCTGAACAATATCCCAGAATGCTTTGGGTTGGAAAGGACCTTAAAGCTCCTCATGTGCCACCCCGTGCCATGGGCAGGGACACCTTCCACTATCCCAGGGTGCCCCTGTCCAACCTGACCTTGGGCACAACCTTCCCTCTGCCCCTGCATCCAGAAATCCTCTGGCTCACTGAAGCTCCTTGAGGGAGGTTTTACCTGCTATAACCATGACTACTCTTTGGCTTACTTTTATGCAGTTGGGTTTTTCATTTCTTTGGGGGTTTTGGTTTAGTTTGATTTAATTTGATTGGTTCTTTTCAATCCCAGTTCCTTGGGTATCATAGTTTGAGCTGTCTCTGACTCCATTCTGCCTTTTAGTCCCCAGGAGCTGTCCACTCACTAAAACTTCATTTCCTTGCCTGACAAACACCCCAGAGATGCTTCTTTCCCACCTGGAATGGCACTGGGAGGTTCTAAATGCAATTAAACCCATTCAGCACCTGTAGAGAGCATCAGGGGTTGGGATGAAAACAGCTTTGTTCAACTCTACTTTCCCCTTACAGGTAATTAGGTGATTTTATGGGACCTAAAATTTGAAGGTAAGAAAAGAAAGCTAAATATGTCCAAGACCTCACTAACTTAAGCCTTTGGCTCCTAAAGGACATGGTTCAAAGAGCCAACGATGGAGAAAAAAAAAAAAGCAGCTAGTCAGGAAACCTTCATGGAATCATTAAGGTTGGAAAAGCCTCTAAGATAAATCAAACTATTAATCCAGCACTGCCAGGTCCACTCCTAACCACATCCCCAACACCACTCTAAATATTTTTTTACCACTTCCAGGGCTGGCAGTTCCACCTGGACAGCCTGTTCCAAATGGCAGCAGGATATTCTTCATGGCAGCAGCTTCCCCAAGGATTTCCTCTGAAGTCCAGTCTTGGTGCAGCTTCTTCCAGTTCAGAGCACAAAACACCATCTTCCTCCAAAACAGCTTTGTCTAAGGGGGGAGGAGCCTTTGCAAGTGGTCCTAGGGGCAGTTTTGGGCGCCAAAAACTCAGAAAGAGATAAAGCTGTTGGAGAGAGACCAAAGGAGGGTCAGGAAGAGGGTGGAGGGTCTGGAGGAGCTGTATGAGGAGCAGCTGAGGGCATTTGGAATGCTCAGCTGGAGGACACTGAGCTCAGACCTCACCAGGGGCTGCAGCTCCTCCCGAGGGCAGCTCCAATCTCTGCTCTGGGACAGGGACAGGAGCCAGGGAACGGCTGGAGCTGGGCCAGGGCAGGCTCAGGCTGGAGATCAGGGAAAGGTTCTTCCCCCAGAGGGTGCTGGCACTGCCCAGGCTCCCCAGGGAATGGGCACGGCCCCGAGGCTGCCAGAGCTCCAGGAGCCTTTGGACAGCGCTGCCAGGGATGGACAGGGTGGCATTGTGGGGGGTCTGGGCAGGGCCAGGGGTGGGACTGGATCATCCCTGGGGGTCCCTTCCAGTTCAGGATATTCCATGATTCTATAAAAATATTCTACAAACCTGGGTTTTTACTCACTGAAGAATCCCTGACTTTATCCCAGTTTGCATTCCAGAAGCTCTTCCCAGGGGAGTTTGCAAAGGTGGCTCCAGCAGAGATCCCATGAAATCAGCAGCGCCGTGATCCAGTGACTGGGATGGAAAGGGAGAGACAAATGGCATTAAAGGCAGGAGTGCAGTAAGAGGATAGAGAGCTTTGAGAATTAGTTACTTGAATCTTTTTAACCCAAATCTCCAGTTTAATAAAGCAAAGTCCTTCCACATGATGCTTGGAAAAGTCCTGGAACAGAAGGTTTGGGCAGCCTGAGCTCAGCAGAGGCCACGACTTCCTAAATCCAGCAACTGGACACAAGAGGGGTGGTGGAACCAGTGCCTCTTCCTGTTGAACACATCCCCAGGACCCCCTGCTCAGCACGGGGTGGGCATTGTT
The DNA here is from genome assembly GCA_013399835.1 of Leptocoma aspasia. Lineage (NCBI taxonomy): Eukaryota > Metazoa > Chordata > Aves > Passeriformes > Nectariniidae > Leptocoma > Leptocoma aspasia. The sequence continues at coordinate 276,936 of VXAX01000710.1, forward strand.
CAGTTCCTGTCACCTTCACAGGCACAGGAAAAAGGGACACCTGGCTGAGACCAGGAATTCATTCCCAGAGAGGATGAAGGAGGACAGCACTTCTGGTTCATCATACACAATAAGAAGGAAAGGGCTGCTGAGGTGAGGGGTTTGAGCTGAATCACATCCATCCTTGAAGGTTGGACTTGATGGTCCTGAAGGTCTTTTCCAACTTTAATGACTCTATGATTCCATGAGTCATTAACCTGTCACTCTATCGAGCAACACGAAACGCAGAGACAAACGCAGCCACACCCGAGAGAAGGCAAAGAAGAGAGAAACTTTATTTTGGTTTTCACATTATGTAGAGTTCTGGAAACGACCATCGATTGGAAGGTGAAGTTACATCCTCTCCAACCACACTGGTCAATGACAAAGTCCATCAAACCTTTCTCCTCCCAGGAGAAAGAATGAAAAACAAAAAGACAGTTACAAAAACATGTGCATGTTTACAAAAGTACAGCGTGAGAAACTCCATCACAAGAATGAAAACATCAGAAGGCTGAAAAGTGAGAGTGACAATTAACCCAACCCTCCAGCTGTATTCACCCTCTGCTTGAGCCTGTTTGGAATTGTCTAAGTGATGGCAAGGAAACCCCTTCACCCACTTCCCCGAATGTGGGCACTCCTGGAATGTGTGTCACAGTCACAGAGTCGTGAAATATCCTGAATTGGAAGGGACTCCCAGGGATGATCCAGTCCCACCCCTGTCCCTGCCCAGACCCCCCAACAACCCCACCCTGTCCATCCCTGGCAGCGCTGGCCAAAGGCTCCTGGAGCTCTGGCAGCCTCGGGGCCGTGCCCATTCCCTGGGGAGCCTGGGCAGTGCCCAGCACCCTCTGGGGGAAGAACCTTTCCCTGATCTCCAGCCTGAGCCTGCCCTGGCCCAGCTCCAGCCGTTCCCTGGCTCCTGTCCCTGTCCCAGAGCAGAGATTGGAGCTGCCCTCGGGAGGAGCTGCAGCCCCTGGTGAGGTCTGAGCTCAGTGTCCTCTGCTCCAGCTGAACATCCCAAGTCCCTCAGCCCCTCCTCATTCAGCTGCCCCTCCAGGCCCTTCCCCATCCTCGTGGCCTCCTTTGGTCTCTCTCCAATGGTGTTGTGTCTTTTTTTATATTGTGGTGCCGCAAACTGCCCCCAACACTGGAATTTCCTTGAATGGAACCATGGAAATGCAGTGCCACAACAGCACTGGAGTCTTCCATGACCTATTCCCTATCTCTCCTAAAAAAACCAGTGTGGAAATTCTCCAGGAAAAGTATAGACTGGACTATCCTGTGCTTTTTAGCAGCTTGAAGCAAACCATGTGAGCATGGAACAGCACACACACAATTCCTGGTGCGCATGGAACAGCTTGGAAGGGAGGCCACAGGGACTCAGATATCCATTCCAAAGGCCTCCCTGATTCCCAGCTCTCCCACTTTCTCTGGCATTGCTCTGTGGCAGTCTCCCCCAGGCAGTGGCAGTGCTTGTGCCGTTTCTGACCCAGTTCCCAAGTTCTGACTTCCCAGCCTGCTGATGGAAATCCTGGTGTTTTCCCAGTTTCTCCAGCCTGCAAATGGCTGCAGTGTCCCCAGGCACTGACCTCACTGTCCAGGGGGTCACTTCGGCTGCTCTGGGCTTTGTGGGGCTCTGGCAGCTTTAATTTCCTGGGAGTTCAGGGTGAGGGGAGGGCTGGCTTTAGCCTTAGGAATAAAGAGCAGACCCAGAGCCTGTTGAATTAAAGGCTAAGCAGCAGCTTGTCTAATCACTCTGTGGATTCCCTGGGATCTTCCCTCATTTAGGGAGTGATTTTTCCCTTTAACTCACTCCCTGCTGTCAATTAATCCCCCTCTGCCCAAGTCCTGTCAGCATCTGGCCCAAAGCTCCTGGCATGGTGACTCTGAGACCTCCTAATCCAACATTTGCCAGCTGCTCCATCCCTGTGCTGTTTTGTGCATCCCAGTAATAACTTTAATCACCCAAACTGTTCGTGCTGCCTGGTGGGATGCTTTGGTTCTCCCAGCACGGATCCCTGGTGCTCCTGTGGGGAGGCAGGATTTGGAGAGGGAGGCACTGACACTGCCAGAACCAGCATATCCCAGTTAGGGGTGCCCCAGGTGAGGAAGGTGACTGGTGTGCTGGAGAACACCTCAGAGAGTTCTGGGGAGCCCAGGATGGCATGAGGAGGTCCAGAAGTGTCACACATCACCTGGAGCTTCAGCTCATGCGAGCAGTGTGGCCAGACTTGGGATTCCCAATCCATAACAGGTTCAAAAAGAGCCCCCAGTCTGGGGCCTGAGGAATTCTGGGCATTAAAAGATCCTCAGCCAGCCTGGAGGGATGTGTGGGACTGCAGATCCAAAGCTCTGCATCCCAGAATATGCTGGAATAGGCTCTCATCCTCAGGATTAGGACAGAGCTTTCCTCAGCATGGCAGCACCACAGGTTTCCATGGAGAATCTGGTTGTGCACAATAGTCCAAGCTGGACATTCCTGGGGCAGTGTGAGGATGTTTGTGGCTTGTGATACTCCCTCTTCTGGCTTTGCCAGTGCCAGCACTGCCCTTCTCCCAGGATTCCTGGTCTCTTTTCCCTGTTTAAAAGAGCAGCTGGGATTTCCCTTGGCTGATAAGCAGGGAATTCCATCCCCTCTGTTTGCTCAGTAGCTGAGTCCTCTCAGGAAGCAGTGGAACTGAATTTATCCAGGGTGATGATCATGGCAAAGAGCCACTCCAGGGCCATTATCCCTTGGATGGGAGGAGAATGAGACATCCATGGATGTGAAAATCTTGAAGGAGAACAGGAGGTGTCATCCTCAGAGCCAGGAGTGGGATGCAGTTCTGGGGAGCAAGGATTAAGGTTGGGATGAGCAGAGTGTTTTGCAGCATTCCTGATTCCTGAGGGCAGCAGGGTTGGAGGATCCTGAAGATCCTGACATTCTCCAGCTTCTGCTCCTCATGAGAATTTCATTTAAATGCTATAAAACCACTTCCACTACCTTGGATACATCCACGGGGGTTTGGAAGAGAAAAGTTTATCTTCCTTGGACACCATTTGAAATACATCCTGCTCCATGGCAAAGCTGCCATTTCCAGGGAATATCTAAGCCCAGACAGTCTCTTTTACAGAGATGTGTCCTTATCTTGCCTGGAATTACAGGGACTCATGGAACACAATGCCAGGAACCTCCTACAAGGAATATGAACACTTCCACTCTGATCTCCTGGTCCCTAAACTCAACCCTTTTCTTCAGTTTCTGGAGTAAGCAATCCATAGGGATAAACCAGTACAGATAAATAAACAAATTGCTTTTTTTACTGGTTTCTAGTTCAGCTGTCTCTTCCTAGTGGGATTCCCAGGGGTCTAGAGAATGAGGGAATGGTTTGGGTTGTTTTGGAAAAAGAAAAGCAGCTTTTACAGCCCCACAAGTTTCCAGGACTCGCTATATTGGAAACCTCTTTGTCTCCCTTCTTGGATGAGCAGATTAATAATTCAACTTCTCCTTGGTGAGTTTCAGGGCTGCTGCCTCAGCAGAGCCCTCCAGGTGCTGGGAATTCACATCCTGGAGGTGAAGTGCTGGAGTGGACACAGCCAGGTCCTGTCTCCACCAGCTCCATTAGATGAACCAAGTAAATCAAAAGGCTGCAGGAGATCGATGCCCCTGGCAGGGAGACCTTGCAGGAGAAGTGGCACCGGTTTGGAACATGATCCATCATTCCTGAGGGATGGGATTGAGAGGGAGCTGTGTGTCCTCCCAGGGATAGGTCCTGCATGTGAACAGAGAGCACTAAGAGGGAATCACAGCCAGGATTCCCAATTCTGCCTCTTCTTTGTCCCAGCCCCGGGGTGGCAGCAGGAGCAGGGCAGCGCCTGTCCCCTGTGCTGGCACTGCTGGGGCACCTCCAGTGCTGGGGCAGCTCTGGGACCCTCCTGACAAGAGAGACCTGGAGGGGCTGGAGCGTGTCCAGGGAAGGGAACAGAGCTGGGAAGGGGCTGGAGCCCCAGCAGAGGCTGAGGGAGCTGGAAAGGGGCTCAGCCTGGAGAAAAGGAGCCTCAGGGGGGACCTTGTGGCTCTGCACAACTCCCTGCCAGGAGGGGACAGCCGGGGGGGTCGGGCTCTGCTCCCAGGGAACAGGGACAGGAGGAGAGGGAACGGCCTCAGGCTGGGCCAGGAGAGGTTTAAATTGGATATCAGGAAAATCTTTCTTCCTGGAAAGGGTGGTCAGGCACTGGGACAGGCTGCCCAGGGCATGGTGGAATTCCATCCCTGAAGGTTTTCAAAAAAATAGGAAAATGTGGCACTTTGTGATGTGCTTTAGTGGGCATGGTGATATTTGGATGAAGATTGGACTGGATGATGTTGATCTTGATCTGCTCCAACCTTAACAGTTCTATGATTTCACACACCTGAGCCCCTGAGGTTTCTTTCCCCCGGTGCTTTGGCCATCGGTGCTGTGGCCAGCCCAACTTTTCCCACTGTTTCCCTGGCTGCAATGGGCTGTGGTGCCAGAAGAGTGACAGGGAGATGAAAAACCAGGCAGTGGAGTTCCTACATCCTAAACCAAGGAACCAAGGGCTGGGTGGTGGAACCACACTGGGACTGACACTCGGTCCTGGGCCTCAGGAGTCAGTCTTGGTTTGTCAGGCCTGGTGAAGTTTGTGGCTTATAACTCAGCCCAGCTCAGCTCTCCCTTCCCAAAAAAAAAAAAAAAAAAAAAGGATTTTCCTGCCTGGCCATCCTTCCTGCCCTTGGAAAATCCTCCAGAAGTGCAGTGCAGGATGGACTAGGAGAGGTGTTTGTTAAGCTCCTGGGACTCCCCAACCCTCCCAGTACCCCCAGACCTGGGACCCCCAAATCCCAGGACCTCCAAAACTCCCCAAATCCTAGCACACCCAGGGTCTCCCCCGCCTCCAAGTTCTGGGAGTCTCCAAGAGCTGGGACCCCCCCAAAACCCTCACAAGCCTCCCAGTATCCCCCAGTCCAGGTTCTCCTCAAATTCCAGAACCCCCTAAAAGCCCCCCAAACCTCCCAGTCCCCCCAGTCACTAAATGCTAAAATGTCACTGCTTATGGAAAAAAATCCACTGGTGCACCCAACATCCATTATTTTTCTGTCTCCTCAGCCTCTCCAGGCTCTTCCTGTGATTCTCCTGGATGGACTGGGAATATTGGCTATTCGAGGTACCTTTGGTGTCTGGAAGGATGCAGAGAAGGGAGGAAGGTGCAGGTGCAACCCTTGTGTTGGATAAAAACATTTTGTGCAGGAGCCTCTGGATGAACACTGGGAGCCCTGCCAGGTTTTTCTGAAGGTGATTTTAAAAGCTCCAAAGCTCCTCCTCTAAAATGGGATTGATTTGTTGGTTGGGTCATCCCTGGAGAATGTTCAGTGGAAGAGAGGGAAGCAGTTTGATGTTAAAAAATTTAGTGGGGGTGTGTGATGGGAACTGGGGTCAATCAGAGCTTGCAGATGGATCTGTCTGAACCATCTCCTGCAAACAAACAGGCCCCAAACACCAAGAGAGTGAAGGAAAAAACCCTCAAACAATGAATGTTTTAAAACCCGAGTGAGACAGAACAAGAGAAGGAATATTTGGAACAAATCTCCCCCCTCCCCTCTGTTTTCTTTCTTTGTTTCAGCTTTGCTCTCACACCAGAGGGCTTTGAGGCCTGCATGTAAACAAACCCCATTTTGTGTTGCCTGATCCCAAAGAAAAGTTTTTCTTTTCAGATGTGAACCTGTGTCTGCTGCTGTTCTTGGAACTTCCTTTCCCTGGATGGACAAACCAGCTGATCCCAGAATCATGGAATTGTTAGGGCTGGAAAAGACATTTAAGACAATCCAGTATAACCCGTTAGCCTACCATTGCCATCTTAACTTTTCTTCCATTCGTATTCCAGTATTCCATGTTATGTTCCTACAAACTGTGGGGAATTCCACACATCATTTCCAGACTCTTTGAAGACATAATTTCTTTCTGCTGGTTCTGAACTTTCCACCTAATGGGTGGAGGATTCTCCTTGGAGAAATGACCAACCACTGTCACATTTCTCCTAAGCTGGAGGTTTTCAGTCTATTAACCTCTTTTCCTTACACAGATGTAATTTCACACCTCTCATCACGTCTTCTATGTTTTATTGCCATTTTATGAAAGTCTTTCTGAGACCAGAATATCAGGATTGCAGACAATATTCCAGAAGAGAAAACGCTGTGGATTTACACAGTAGAACAAGGTGGTTCTCTGTGCTGTTCTCCATTCATTTCTTAGCAGGATCTCCTTTTTTTCTGGTTAAAAATTGGGGAAAATCACATTTTTTGATCCATCACTGGATTCTCCTCTTGAAGTATTCTTCAATCTTCATTGCTCAGTGCAGTACAATGATCAGCCAAGGGTGTTGTATCCATTTATTTATTTCATGGAATCAGAATCATGGAATGGTTTGGGTTGGGAGGGATCTTAAAGCCCATCCAGTGCCACCCCTGCCATGGGCAGGGACACCTTCCACTACCCCAGGGTGCTCCAAGCCTTGTCCAACCTGGTCTTGGACTCTTCCAGGATCCAGGGGCAGCCACAGCTTCTCTGGGCACCCTGTGCCAGGGCCTCCTCATCCTCACCCTCCCAGGGAACAATTCCTTTCCAATATTTATTAGGACCATGTTGACTTGAGCAAGATCCATGAGATGATTTTTAATAGGCAATCACACACAAGGCCACTGAATATTGGTGATTTAAACTTCATTATCATCTTCCTTATCTACCTCCATGTTCAAGGCCTGATAGGAACTCCCTGTTCTGCTGTTTTCCCTGCAGAGATCCACATTATTTAACAATATGAAGAATCTTCACAATTATCCCAGTGTAATTATCTGTAGCAAAGATACATTTGGAGAGGGAGGAGGGATGAGTAGTTAATGCCACAAATCCATTGTAATTAGAATTCAATTCTGGGAGTATTGGATTCTCCTCAGTGGTCAGGTCATTGATCCCCTCCCTGTGGCATTTGGAATATTTTTTATTGTTAACTTTCCTTTGTGAGTTTTGTTGGGGTTTCTTTTTACATTCCATTTAGAAAATTCAGCCCCTCCCTACCCAAAAGTTCACGTGCAACTAAAACTTCAAAGCGTCCATTTTACCTTCAAAGCTTTACTGGTTATTTATGAGCGATTTAAATGGATTTGAGCTGAAGAAAGGAAATCCTTCCCTGGGAGGGTGGTGAGGCCCTGGCACAGGGTGCCCAGAGCAGCTGTGGCTGCCCCTGGATCCCTGGCAGTGTCCAAGGCCAGGTTGGGTGGGGCTTGGAGCAGCCTGGGATAGTGGAAGGTGTCCCTGCCCATGGCTGGGGTGGGATGGTCCTTAAGGTCCCTTCGCACCCAAACCATTCCATGACTCTCTGAACTCATGATCACCAGGATTTTTCCTGAATTTTGAGAAATAACTGGATTTTGTGCTGATTTTCTGCCCTGTGGGAATGCTCTGGATGCTCCCATGGTGCCAAGGCCTCCACCAAGCCTTGCCTTTAAAATTCTCTGTGGATTTATCCAGCCTGTTGTTCCTTGGAATAGGTGCTGATCTTTGCTCATGGGGAGGTGAATCCACCTCATCCACAGCCACACCTTTGAATTTGGGGAAATCTGGAACGCAGGCATCGCTTTTCAAATAAAGAATTGTGTTTGCTCAGAATGTAGGTTCAAGAACTTGAATAACGCAGCACCCAGGAGCAGCCTGTGGGGAATCTTTCAAGAAAGGACCAACCCTTCAAAGATTTTGTGTCTTTTTGGTAGAATAAATCTCTACAATGCTCCTCCAGCTGCAGTACTTTAAACTGAAGTGAGGCATCCCCTGGAATATTCAGATTATTTGGGGTAGGTTATCTTAATGAATTTATTTGTGTGTCCATGCATCTCAAAAGCACCCCCAGAAAGCCTCAGAAATGGGGAAATGACATTAAATTAGCAGTTAAATGTTTGAAGACTGAGTTTCTTAATATTGTTTAGCCAAGCATATCCTAGAGATCGTGGCCAGGGCTTTAATCTGCAGCACACAGCAGCTCCCGAGGGATTAGCAGCAGCCCTGATGTGGTAATATTGGGAAAAATGGATGATCCAATTTAGTTCTGCTAAACCATGGCAGGATCTAAGGTCCATATGTTGGTTTATCCTTATGGGTTGTGTATTAGGCTGGAATTGCTCAAAAGGCTGTGCTCAGAATCACTGCATTCTGAGGTTTCATCACCACTGGAGAGAGGAAAAAAAAAAGAGGCTTTTGTCATTCCCTTGTCATTCCCTCACCCCCAGGGCAATTTTCCAAGAAGAGAAGCATCTTTCATTGAAACTGGGACCAACTCTTTTTTTTTTGCTGCTGCCCAGTGAACCAAAAGTTTCTCTCTGTGCTTCCTGATCCAAAGGGCAGCTGAGGATGGGGAATTCCTTCCAGCAGCAGGTGGGAAATGTTCTTGGTGACTTTGATAACTTCACTGAAGGGAGTACAGACCTTTCTGTGACTCTGGAATCACCCGGGCTCCAGGTGGATGCACAGGACTGAGCTGCTCATGGCCAGGGCTCGTGGAAACCTCTGGGTAGACAAAGAAATTGGGACAAAAAATGAAGGATTATAGATCACTGAGAAGTTCTTTAATGTTCAGGTGCTTAAATTAAAATTCTAAAATACACATTTTATTTACATTTTAATTGTGAGCTCTTGGCTAATGTGCAGCTTATCCCAGTGGCTGGAATGATGGAATGGCTGGAATGATGTCTTGGGGGCATTTAAAAATGGGAATGAGGGAAGAATGGGGCCATTTCCTTAATCCACAGACTCCCATGATTTGCACCCAGCACTGCAGGGCAGGGAACATTCCTGGTTTTCATGGAATCATGGCTCCATTCTCCATGACATGAGATTTTCACAGGAATATCAAGATCTCCAGGCAGGAAGAGTTGCAATCCTGAGGCTCCATAAGATGTTTGTGAATCTCTCCTTTTCCTTCCTGAATAAATCAACCATTCCATTTGGGATTGGATGGAATAGTTCACACCGAATGGAACAATGTATTTGGTTTAGCAACAAAAATAATATTCCAGCATGATCCAAGCAAAATGGGTTTTTTTCCACTTGATTTTTCACTTTTGCTGTCAAACTGAAAAATCAGCTCTTCCCTGAGACCAGTAACAGGGAGCTCTGTTTTTCTGCATGGAACAGCAGATCTCTGATGCTCCATGCAGGAATATTTCCTGGCAGCATCATTTGTTTTAAGGCTGAAAAGGTGCTCTGATCCCAAAAAAAGAAGTGGAGCAGACTCCAGCCTTCCCTCCCCAGGAGCAATTCCAAGAGGCAGCAGCAGCAGGAGCTCCTTTCCATGCCTTGGGATCTTCAAAACATCCTAAGGAAAAGTTGCTTTATCCGTGTTTTTAGCTCACAGGCTTTTAAAACAAAGGAATTTTCCCATGAGTAGCTCTGGAAAAGGTGTTTGAAACACAAAAATGGGAAAGGAGCATCTTCTAAGCACTGTGGAGTTGTGGGGAACATCTGAGAGGTCTGATCCCATGGAGCAGAGATTCCTATGGAAAAAAGGACCAGTGCTGAAAGAAACATTTCATGACCTCTGGATCATCCAGCATCTTCTCAGGCCCTTTGGTGGAAGGGAAAGCTCTAGGCTGTGGTTATCTGTGGTGGCTTTGGAAAATTCCATTTGGAGCAGCCAAGATCCTGCTGGCCATTCCCATGTTCCCTTTGGCCCTGCACTTGGAGCTGTGGTGGGATGGGAATGCCATGGAAAACCTCACATACACCTGGTGGGAAAAGGATTCCAGCAGGGATACAGCCACTCCAGAAAAAACATCCTGGAAGTGCTTGTTTTGCTTTGGGGACACTGCAAGTGGACAACAAATCCCTTTTGTGCTGCTGCTCCCAATTATGGATGAGTTGGGATTCCGAGCGTAAAATTAGGGATCCAGCAGAAATTAAAACTTGACCTGAGACATAATGGAAAGAGCCATTCCACAGTGGGATGGGCAGGAGCTGACAGGGATTGAGAGGTCTCCACGTTCCTCCTTGAGGTATCTCCAGGTTCCTCCTCAAGGCATCTCCTGGGTCCCCCTCAAAGTATCTCCAGGCTCCTCCTGGAGGCATTGAGTGGGAATTTTTGGAATAAACAAACCAATGCAGCCTGTAGGTGATGAAGCACCGCTCATCCTGAAGGAAAACCGGGATGGCCTGGAAATCAGCAGCCTTTCTGGGAGTCAGGACCTTTATAACCTAACTGGGAGCTCAGCTGATTATGGAAAATCCTGGTTTATACAAACCCTGTGCAGGGAAAATCTGGACAGAAGGGATTTGGGTGGTCCAGCCCATCTTTGTGATAAAAGCAGGAACCAACTGTGGGACTCCCATCCTGCTCTTCAGACTCCACAGGGATAAAGGATTTTCCTGATAAAATCTCCAGTTCTGCCATGGTATAACCCCAGCTGGAAATTCAGTACAATGGAGACCCCATGGCAGAAGGAGGAGGAAAACCTGAAAATAAGATAAGATTCTGCGATAAGAACAGTTTAATGATTGAAACAAAATAAAATATAATATTAATAACACTAATCAGAGTAATAATAAAGATTATGATGATGATAATAATAATAATTGTAATTAAAAATACAAATAATATCCAAGAGAAAAAATTTATTCCTGATGCAATTACTGATCAATGCCCCACCAGTCCCTGTGCATGACCAGTGACTCCTAGTCACTCCCCCCAGTTTATATTCTAAAAATGACAAACTACACTTTGGAATCCCTCTGGCCAGTCCTTCCCATTGCTTTTTGTGCCCCTCCTTGCTGGCAGAGCCTTGGATCCTGAAAAGTCTTGGATTTGGCACCAAGCACAACATCAATGTTTTATCAACATTATCCTCACACAAAATCCCAAACCCAGCCCTGCTACAGCTTCCAGGATAAAATGAGCTTGATCCCAGCTGAGTCCAGGACAATTCCTTTCCTCACCTGGCTGGAGAGGAAAACCATCCCCTTTTGGAAAGGCTGAGAACTCTTCAAACAGGGGGCAGGTTTGCAGACTTCCAGCCTTCTTGTTCTGAGCTGTTCCTAGAAATTCCAGAGGTTCTGGGCTGTTCCTAGTAACTCCAAAGGTTCAGAACCCCCAGTCAGTGCTCAGAGCACAGACTGCTGCACCTGGAGTCCTGCAGAGCAAGGAATTGCAAGTGTCTGATAACGGTTATTGATAAACCTGGAGAGGAGAAGGCTCCAGGGAGAGCTCAGAGCCCCTTCCAGGACCTAAAGGGGCTCCAGGAGAGCTGGAGAGGGACTGGGGACAAGGGATGGAGGGACAGGACACAGGGAATGGCTTCCCACTGCCAGAAGGCAGGGATGGATGGGATATTGGGAAGAATTATTCCCTGGGAGGGTGGGGAGGCCCTGGTACAGGGTGCCCAGAGAAGCTGTGGCTGCCCCTGGATCCCTGGCAGTGTCCAAGGCCAGGCTGGACAGGGCTTGGAGCAGCCTGGGATAGTGGGAAGTGTCCCTGCCCATGGCAGGGGGTGGTACTGGATGAGCTTTAAGGTCCCTTCCCACCCAAACAATCCTGGAATTCTGTGATGTGTGACCTTCTCAGAGCTCAGACCTGCACAGGGTGCTGGTCTTAGTTGTAAGTTTCCAACATCACCCCTTGCCTTCCAGTTCTTTTCCTTCTGTAGGAGCCTCCAGCCAATCATTCCCAATTTTTAGCAATTAATCTTTTTTTCTTAGCTTTATAAGTATGCACATCTCCTTCCAGAAACCCATCCTGCTCTTCCCTGTTTCTCTAATACGTCAAGACCATTTTAAATTTCAAACCTTTTGTACCCAAGATGCTCTCAGCCCCTTTCATCTCCTGTGCAAACAATAACCCCATGTTTCATCCCATTATTTCAGCTTGTCAATAAAAATATTGACAATTCCCAGACCCAGGGCAGGTGTTCCTAGGATCCCACCTGAACCAGAGATCCAGACTAATGGGGAGCTGTTGATGAGTGGCCCGTGGGAGCAGCTTTGAAACTCCTCAGCAGAGCTTTCACCTTGCCTGTGTTTGCTCAGCTTCCTGACAAGAGTGACAGAAATCTTCCGAAAAATTCGATCTTTACACTTCACCCTTCTCCTTGGAGCCTGTGGCTCTGCCAGCGATGGAAATGGCTCTGCTTTGACAGAATTTGTTCTTTACAAACCTGTTGGTTGTTCTTCTCTCCTGTCATGTTCTGGCTGTAGAGAACTGGGCTGTTTTGTATTTGGATCTGTGGAGACGTTCATAATTCTCTGATTTATCTTTCTTCCTGTGCCTGTAATTTTTCATCCTTGTGGAAAACACCTCATCCTGCTCTCAAAAAACATGCGCATAACCGTGCTGAGGTTGGAGAACCGGCTGGAGCAGAGGGAATGCCTTTAGGACAGGATAATTTGAGAGCATTTATGAACAATCCACTGTAATGAACTTTCCTGTGGGTGATCCTAATTAATCCTGTTGCTAACTGGAGCTTTCTTTCCCTTTGACTGCTGCTTCTCAAGGCTTGACGCCTGTTCCTGAAGCATTTGAAATTTTTCTTCTCCCAGCTCCTGATCTCCCTTCCACATAGTATTTAATTTGTGTCTTGATCCCTTGTCTTGGTTTGAAAGCCAGGTGTCTGCTAAGGAAGGCAGGAGCCTCTCTTGAAATGGAAAATGTAAACCCCCTCCCTCTGAATTATTATAATTTTGAAATTAAGGGGCTCTCAGGCAAAGATATGGGAGTAGGAATAACAGTTCTTTATTAGGAAAAATAAAAAGAAAAATGCAATAATACAAAACAACACTGACAGAGAATACGACCTGACACCTTGTGGGTCAGGGTGTTGGTGGCAGTGCCATCCCATGGTGGCTGCTCCTCCTGCAGTGACAGATGTGGCTCTGCTGGAGCAGGGATCCTGNGGCAATAGAACACACACCCCCAGCCACATCTGGTAACCTAAGACATCCCTGTTTTTCTCTCTGACAATCTGTTTTATTCCAAATTATTCTCCTCATCAATGACCTGTTTTTTTCCTTTTAAAAAAAAATTTCCCCTGCTACTGATTTAACCAAGCTGGTCATTCCTGGTTCTCCTCTCCTTTTCTTTCCAGACAGAAATTTCACTTCCACCCTTACTATCAGTTGATTTAAGATACCTTTATTCCTCCTGAGCTGCCTATCCTATTCCAGGGCTTTGATTAGGAGCACTAATCAGCTCCCTGAAGTTCCCAGAGTCTGTTTCCCGAAACCTCAGTGTCTGTACTTTGCCTTTTTCCTTCCTTGCTCATTTAAGGATCATTAATTGCTGCCTTTCCTTGATCACACTTTGAGTGGAGTTCTCTCCCTCTTTCCTTGTTAGGATCAAATATTATTCCAGTGTCCTTCTTGTGGCTTTTCCTATATCTCAGTGGAATTATTTTGCATTATAACAACCTGTGGAGAAATGAGACTCTGCTGCAGCCTTTGTCCAGGTTTTATTAGGATGTTTTAAGCCCCCGAAAAACACCAACTTCAGCTTTTTGGGGGTTTCTTTTTGTGTGGAGGTGTGGAGGAACAGAGAATTTTCTACCCTGATCTCTCTGTGAGGGGAATGTGGAGCTGTAAAGTGAGGGATCACAAGGCCTCACATTTGCTTTTGCACTTGGAGGTTTTTAATATTCCCACATTTTTCCACCTTCTGGGTTCCTCTCCAGCCTCATGGCAGCACTAATCCTTTTTCCCATCTGTGTGACTTCCAAAAAAAGTGACTTTCCAAAATTAAATCATATTTCTGGGCACGACTTGAGACTCAGAGTTCTTTCTATTTATTCCCCTCTCCTTTTGAGCTGCTATAAAGATGTTTATCAGGCTGGCCTCTGTCTTGGTTTACAAGACAGGTGTCTGCTAGGAAAGGCAGAAAAGCCTCCCTTGAACTGGAAAATGTAAACCCCCTCCCTCCGAATTATTAGAATTTTTGGAATTAAGTATGTATGATAAAGCAAACAACCAAGAACAACTGCAGCGCTACCAACAAACAGAACCCGAACCCAGTGACAGCTGAGGTGCTGTCCCTGCGCTGCAGTTCCGCTCACGGCCAGCGGGGGCGCTGGTGGCTCCCGGTGCTCAGGGCCGGTGCGGTGATCCCCACGGGGCTGCAGGGGGCGCTGCGGCGCGGGCTCGGGGGGCACGCGGTAATGGCGGCTGGGCCCAGATGGAAGGGATGGGAGAGAGGCCTCGGTTCACAGACCCTGGGGCAGAGATCCCGGGGAGGGATGGGAGAGAGGCCTCGCCTCACAAACCCTGGGGCAGGGATCCCGGGGAGGGATGGGAGAGAGGCCTCGCCTCACAAACCCTGGGGCAGCGATCCCGGTGCCCTCAGCAGGACTCTCGGAAGCAGCAGGCTGGAAACGGCAGGAATGAGCAGAAATCCCGGGGCAGTGAACGAGAATGTCCCAAAACTCCACAGCAAACAGCTGGAGCCTGCAGGATGTCCTGGCAGGGTGGGGGATTGTGAGGCCCAGCAGCAGAAGAAAGGTTCCCCGCTGGGTCACCATGGTGGCAGGAGAAGGCAGCAGGGACAGAGTCTCGCAGTGATGGCAAATTCCCTCTGCACCCTGTGTCCCCTCTGGTGCCAAGAGAGTGAGAGAGCTGGGAACTGCCCCCAGCCCGAATCTCCCGGTATCTCCACCCACCCTGTCTCCAGCCATCAGTTCCCATTTACAAATCAATGGGAAAAAAATCTACAGGTGATACAGAAAGAACAGGAGAGAGAAAGGAAAAAAAAAAACCAAACCCAAAACCGAACCCCCAACAGCCTGTCCTCTCCTGTTGCTCCAGATCTGGTCTATGTCCAGGTTTCCGTGCCCTAGGAAGGTTCCTGGCAGACCCTCAGAGGAACGAACACTTTTGGAATCTTTTTATCCCAGCCTGACTTCCCAACTGGCTCCACAGGGATGCAAAGATACTGCCATGCCATAGATGGATAGATATTTATAGATATTTATCCTAGATAAATATTAGCCTTTCCCAAGTAATCTGCTCCCTTGGGATGGAGCATTGTCCAGAAGGCACATCTGGAGCAGCTGTTTGGAATTCCTGCTGTGGGCACCTCTCCAGGATGCACTTGTGGGACTCCTTGAAGGAAGGTGAGGCTCTTCCTGTGAGGATTGGCTTTCAAAGGCAAAAATCTGGAGGTTGTCCTGCCTCTCCAATTTCCATCTGATGTGTACGGTCATTTTCAGATTTTCCAGAGCATTTCCTTGCTGATTGTCCTACTGCTGATGTGATTCCAGCTGCCCAGGGAAAGCTGAGTGCATTTAGAGAGTGAAATGTCTGCTCCAAAGGGTTTTCCTGGGGATTCCCCACATCACTGGGCTGCAGATACAGCACACAGGGATCTGCTGGATGATCCCAGGGATGATTTGGTATTGGGATTCTGCAATGGGTTTGACCCTGTGGTGATCCAACGCCTCCTGATTTTGGGAAGAGGGCTGAGCTCAGGTCCTGCTGTTGGTGGCTTATGGCCCTAGGAGCAGCAGGAGTCCTTGCCCAGCACATGGATCCCAAACCCTGCATCCTTTGGGCTCAGCTGGGCTGGAGGATATCAGACAGCGAGATTGGAGCCACGTAAAGGAGCAAAAATGAGCTCAGGAGGGGCTAAAATCAGTGCAGGGTTTGGACCATCGGGTTCACAGGCAGTCAAATATCTTAGATATTTTAAGGTTATTATGGGAAATGTTCAAAATGTAGAGTTTTTGAGAATTGTCTTCTGAACAGCCCAGGAGATTCAGTTTTTAGACTTTTTAGAGAACAGCAGGCTACTTGTCTGGAAATGGATTTTTTTCTGTCTCTCAGGTTATTTTTATGCCTTTTCTTTTTATTTTGATGTTATTTTAACACCTAAGCCATCCTGTCAATCTGTGTATTTGTATCCATATCCACAGAGCACCTGGAATATTGAGGCTCCAATCCCACACTGGGTTTACAGACATTCCTGATGCCAAAACACTTTTATTACTCGCTGTACTTCTGGTTTATTCTATCAAATAAAGCACTACAAGGCCAATTATTTTTATTTGATTAATAGAAAAGAGTGGGATTTCTTTAAGATAAAACATTTCTCTCTTGCACCTGAGGTCTGCCCTTTTTTTTGCTGTAGAATACCTCTGGAATATCTCATGGAATTTGGGAAAACTGGGAGCCAGCTCTCTCAGGAGCTTAATTATTTCCTAGGCCTAATCCTTCAGGAGTTTATTGCTAAAAGCCTTAATTAAACAAGAAATACCTGGAGGAGTTTAGCACAGTGAGCTCTAGGGAAGGGAATTTTCTCCTCTGGCAAGCCTGGAGGTGTTAACTCTGAGGTTTTACTCCATACTCAGTGTGTAGCGTGGACTTGAGGTGTAAGCCTGTGCAAGGGGAGAGGGAACAACTGAAAATCCCTGCTAAAACCAGCAGGAATTTTGGGGTGGCTGTTTTGCGGATGGCTTTGTGGCTTTGTGAAGAACCCCCTCCCTCCCGAGAGCAGAAACTCTCCCAATTTTCTGGGATATGACTGTCTTGCACTAAGGAATAAAGAACTTTTATCCTTCTAGCTGAGCCATGAGGCGGGAAATAAGGAACAGGGGCTCTGTTCTTGACCTTTGCACTTCTCTTGGAGAGGTCACATCCATCTGATGTGTCTCACGTTCCCTGTTTTCAAATGGAGCAGAGGATCTGCGTTTTCCACTGAGAAAGCTCTGAAGGAGTGGTTGAGAGCTCCCATTATTCCAACAAACAGGAAATATCCGCTTGTGGAGCAGAAAGGCTGAAAACAAAGGATGGAAACACACTTCCCATCTACTCCTGGAAAACTGAGGAATCTTGCAGAGGGCTGTGCTGGATCTGGCTCATGTGCTCAAGGTTTTGTTGATCCAAATTCAGGCCAGGAAAAATTTTCCCGTTCTCTTTTGTTTGCCCGTTTGTTCTCCTTCTGGGATAAGGTGTTGGAATTGCCTCTGCCCCTCTATTTTTTCCTAGAGGACACAACTGTTCTGTGTCTTTATCTTGGGTGTGTTCCATGGAGTTGAGAATTCCGTGTTCCCTCTTACCTGATGCCCTGAGGCTGGAACTGTGTCAGTCTTGGTTGGGTTTTCCTGTCCTGTCTTTCCCACTGATTTTATCCTGTGGATGATGCCCCTGCATATGGAATCAAGGAATCCTGAAACTACAGAATCATGGAGTCATGGAATGGTTTGGGATGGAAGAGACCTTAAAGCTCATCCAGTGCCACCCCTGCCATGGGAAGGGACACCTTCCACTGTCCCAGGCTTCTCCAAGCCCCGTCCATCCTGGCCTTGGACACTGCCAGGGATCCAGGGGCAGCCACAGCTTCTCTGGGCACCCTGTGCCAGGGCCTGCCCACCCTCCCAGGGAACAATTCCTTCCCAATATCCCATCCATCCCTGCCCTCTGGCAGTGGGAAGCTATTCCCTTGTCCTGGCACTCCAGGCCCTTGCAAACCATCCCTCTCCATCTTTCCTGTCAGGCTCTGCAAAGCCACAATTATGTCACCTTGAAGCTTCTTTTCTCCAGGTGAACAATCTCAATTTTCCCAGCCTTTCCTCACAGCAGAGCTGCTCCATCCCTGGGCTCCTCTTGCTGTCCTGCTCTGAGCGGGGCCATGCACAGAAGGAAGAGCAGATCTGAGGATATTTATTATTTCTCCCTGCCTTCCCTTGCACCTCCCTATAGGACAGGTTAATACCAGGCCAACAACTTTACTTAAAGTGGATTTTCCCAAACTCCAGGATAAGTGATCACAGCTCATGGATTTGTACAAGTTTGGGCTCCAGTTCCTGCTGTTTCAAAGGCTTTCCAACACTCCTGAAGCTGTTACTCATCCCCTCAGAGCCTGACAGTCACATTAATGTCAGTAACCCCATCAGGTCACCTGGAGCAGCAGCTGGAGCCGGATTGGATCCATTGGCAGCTCGAGCAGAGTGAAGGGCGGAGCTCAGAAGTCAATGAAAGACATCAAGACCCATTTGAAAATGATTTTGTTGCCTCCTCCATCTGGAGACTCAGGGCTGTGCAAGGTGGGCTTTCCATGTCACCCACAATTATTCAAGGCTGGGAGCTTCATGTCAACTCCTTGATTTTACCCCTCATTTTGTTGGAGAGATCCAGACTTCCCTTCACTTGGAAATGGCTCCCAGAGACCACAGTGACCAAATTAATGGAGCAGGATTTTGGATAAGAACCTGTTGGAGTGAGTCAAGAGGACGCACCAGGATGGTCACAGGAATGGAACAGCTCTGCTGTGAAGAAAGGCTGGGAGAGCTGGGATTGTCCAGCCTGGAGAACAGAAGGCTCCAGGGTGATCTCATTGTGGCATTCCAGGACCTGAAGGGAGCCTACAGGAAAGATGGAGAGGGAATTTGGACAAGGGATAGAGGGACAGGACACAGAGAATGGCTTCCCACTGCCAGAGATGGGACGTTGGGAAGGAATTGTTCCCTGGGAGGGTGGACAGGCCCTGGCACAGGGTGCCCAGAGAAGCTGTGGCTGCCCCTGGATCCCTGGCAGTGTCCAAGGCCAGGCTGGACAGGGCTTGGAGCAGCCTGGGACAGTGGAAGGTGTCCCTGCCCATGGCAGGGAGTGGAGCAAATGTCCTTTAAAGGCCGCTCCCACCCAAACCATTCCATGGTTCTGTGGTTTTGGATCCACCCCTTATCTCTACAAACCGGGAACTTTAGTGTGTCCCTCTTTAACCACTGCTGAAATCATCAGCAATTCCCGAAAACCAGAGCCAAGAAAGCCAAAGAGCTTTTTCCAAGTTCAGGGCAAGCTGTAACCATTCCAGTGTAGGAATCCAAGTGCCTGAGCTTATTCAAACAATAGATGTGGAAAGCACAATGGCTTTTTCTTGGAATGTAGGGAAAGAGGTGCCAAATCCTTCAGTGGTGAAAAATTTTCCCCAAATCCATCAGCTCCTCTAACTCCTGTTTATCAGCCTCCAGCAGCTCCCAAACCACTTCTACTCTGGGCTCCACCAGGGAGCTGTGGCTGGGCAGATAAGCCGGGGGTGGCTTTCCAGGATGGAGAGGTTGCAAAAGCACTTCCAGTATGGAATCCTCTGTGGGATGCAGCTGAATAAAATCCTCCTGAATATTCAGGTAGGAAATTTAGAATTTCACTTTTCTGTGCACCGGGGGTGCTCATCTGAACGTTCTTGGAGAACAAACAGCAGCGGGCACCCAGCAGCCTTACCAGAACTGGGATTTCCTGCAGGAATGGGAGTCTTGGGAATAATTTCCTTTTTAATCAGTGTAAAGATGGCAGGTCACAGATTCCTGAGATTGTCCCTTCCCAGTGTTTTGTGCAGCTCCTTCCCTGCCCAGTTCTGCCTTCCTGGCCATCATAGGGGCTCATCCTAATCCCACTTGTAAGGAATGAAATCCCACCAGGATGTGCCTGGAAGATGCAGTTCTTTGAGTGCTGCTGACTTGGCCCATTCTCATTGGAATTACTTCCCTCAAATTCACTGGAACCAGGAGAACCCTTGGTGCTTCCAGAGCTCCCAGATTCAGGGGAGATCCCACCTGTGTGTCAGTCCTGGGAGCTGCTGTGCCAGTCAGCACACGGCTGCTTTTTTCCCTGTGTTATTTAAGGAATGCAAAATTAAGACATAGACTTAGTTCCAGAGTTAGGCCAGAGCGGAGAGCATGCAAATAATCCCTGTCCTAATTAATCTAATGACTTCAGAGATAGCAGTTTTCCCCAGGAATTTTCACTCCGTTGCTTGGCAAAGTAAACGTGTGGTGAACTCAGGTCCCGTGGCTGAACAGGGGCATCCTCAGGAGCTGCTGGGAGAGAGAAGGGAAGTGGGATGGATTCCCAGGATTTAACTCCCCTCTCTCCATCAGGGGTGGGAAACAGGTTTAAATCCAGAGAACTTGTGCAGAGGAGGAGGAGGCACTAAAACGTCACCATTCCTGATGAGTCCACAGTGGATGACTGAGCTCCCACCCTGCTCCCACAGCTGGGAATGCTTTCCCTGCCCTCCCACCCTGCTCTGCTAATTCTATGAAGGACGCTGGGATTCTCCTCTTTCACAGATGTTTCATTTCCAAGAGCTTTCCAGGTTGTTACTCCAAAAGGGCGGCCTGAGCCAGCTGCCATCATCAGGTACCACTGGGCTGGAATTGTGGGATTTCATTGAATGGTTTGGGTTGGAAGGGACCTTAAAGCTCTTCCAGTCCCACCCCTGCCATGGGAAGGGACACCTTCCACTGTCCCAGGCTGCTCCAAGCCCTGTCCAGCCTGGCCTTGGGCACTGCCAGGGATNCCTCCCAGGGCTGTTCCATCTGCTCCTCCTGGGCCTGGATTGACCCCGGGGTTGCCCAGAATGCAGCACCAGAACTTGGTGCTGTTAATCCCCATGAGATTGCCGTGGGTCACTTCTGGAGCTTGCTCAGGTCCCCCTGGGTGGCCCCATCCTTCAGGGCTGGCAACCTCACAATCAAGGAGTTGCCTCTCCCATGAGAAATTTGGGCTACATCCATTTTTCCACTCTGCCCATGTTTGGACTAGATATATTTTCAACACCTGCCACACTGGGTTTGGGTTTTTAGGTGTTTTTTTCTTCCCCCTTTTCATGAAGAATAAGAAGTGTGATTTTTGCCTTTCCCCCCGCTTTTCTAGTTTGTAACTTTACAAACGTTTTCAATACATGAAAGTGACACTGTGACAAATTCACTTTTCTTTTTCAGCTCTGTCACTTTTACAAAGTTTAGAAAGTTCTGAGAAACTGCAAGGGAAAAAGGCAAAAAAGAAAGGAAAGGGCAGAGAAAAAATTACTGATTTTTCTGGCATTCATCTGTAAAAACAAGAAAAGATAAAACTCCTGTCCCAGCACAGCTTGATGTTGGAATTTGGGGGGACAGAAGACCCTCAGGAAAAGCCAGCTGGGGCTGCTGATTTGATAATGGAATCGTGGAATAGTTTGGGATGAAAGAGGCCTTAAAGCCCATCCAGTGCCACCCCTGCCATGGGCAGGGACACCTTCCACTGTCCCAGGCTGCTCCAAGCCCCATCCAGGCTGGCCTTGGACACTGCCAGGGATCCAGGGGCAGCCACAGCTTCTCTGGGCACCCTGTGCCAGGGCCTGCCCACCCTCACAGGGAACAATTCCTTCCCAATATCCCATCTATCCCTGCCCTCTGGCACTGGGAAGCCATTCCCTGTGTCCTGTCCCTCCATCCCTTGTCCCAAGTCCCTCTCCATCTTTTTTTGTCAGCACATTCAGGCACTGGAACCCCAAAGCTTCTCTTTTCCAGGCTGAGCAATCCCAGCTCTCTCAGAGCCTTGCCCAGGTCCCACAGTCTCCACCCCCATTTCTGCCACCATCCCTGGATCCATGTCCAGCTCCCACTGGGGCTCAGCATGGAAGCAGCAGCCAGGAGCTGGAAGGTGGAGAGGAACATCCCACATCTCCCTGCCCTCGGCCCTGTTCCGGTGAGCAGAGTCAGCAGGGCCCAGTCAACCACACTGAATTTATTCCCTGCACTTTCCAATTCTGTTCTGCCCCAGTGCAGCATCAGCCTGGTGCAGTGAAAGCACTCCTGACTGGAGCGGATGTGGAACAGGCAGCGGGGCAGGAGCAGCTGGGCTGGAGTTTAAAAGCTCCTTCTCACCTCCCAACTCTTTGATTTTTCAAGCAGCACAGGGCAGGCAGCACCAACCTGCCTGGAGATGCTGCCTCTGCCCTGTTTTAATGCTCCTGGGTGTTATCCAGCTGGAGCAGAGGGGAGCCGGCAGCAACACCAGCCAGAATTCCCACAAATTGGAGACCACAGCCCAGAGGAGAACATGGATTTACCTGCCAAGGTATCAGTCCCTGTAGGGCTCTTCCCTGTTTCTGGAGTTGTTTGTCTTGCGTTGTGCAGCCTTTTTCCCTCCTAAAACTCTGCCAGTTTGGGTCTGTCACTGCCAATTTCTCCTCATGCAAACAGCCCCTCTTGCCTGCCTGTCTTCCCTGTCATTCCCGTTTTCTCCACATTTGGCTGCCTGCTGGATCCATGCACTGGAGACTCCTGCAAAGAAACTGCCACCCTCCCCCCCAGTTTAATAATCCCCTGGAATATGGAGAGGATTCTGCCCGGGCGGCCTTGCAGATCTGCTTATGAATAAATTAGCTCTGCTCTGTGGGACTAAACACATCTGCACGCTCTGGGAACATTTGTAATTCCATTGGAAATGGAATCACGTGGTAGAGTTGGCAGGGTGGTTGTTGCCATTGTGATTTGTTTTCCTCTGTTTTATTAAAAAGATGAAGTTTATGCCTCCCTATCTTAGCTGATGCCGGGCTGTGGGAGTCTCCACGGTGTTTGGGAAGGTGGGTCCTGGAAAACTCTGTTCGTGCTGGCTCTGCTGAAATCAGCATTTCCCTGGCCTTGTCCCCAGCAGGCAGCTGGAGTAGTGAGAGCTGTAGTTACTACGAGCTGTAGTTACTAAGAGTTGTAGTTACGAACAGCTGCGGTTTTGTTACCACTCACACGCAGACTCAACATGGCCTTTCCCCCTCTCTCAGCCTCTGTTTTCCCCATTGCTCTCCCTCACGTTTTCCCTTTGCACAGTGATCACTTCTGTGTATTCCCTGGGACCTGAGGGCCACCTTGATGCCAAATCCATCCTGGGGTCTCGTGACTGTTGGTGGCCCCAAAAATGTGGAATTGAAAGATTCCCCAGCAATCTTGGTCAGCAAGGCCTCACCCAATCCAGCCCTCAGGCCCTGTTGGCGACTTCCACTTGTCCCCTGCAAAATGAGCCCTGAACTGGCAGGAAGGGACAATTCCCAGTGACTTTGGTTCCTAAAATGCTCTTTGCTGTCTGCTCGGCTGGTTTGGATATCAGGGAGCAGCTTCCTCTGCCCAGTGCTGCTTTGGGCTGAGTTTTGTTTCTGCTTCAGACACCTGTGAATTCCCTGGAGTTCCAGAATCCCCTGGAGTTCCAGGCAGGTGGCCAAAGCTGCAGCAAGGATTTGGCCGTATCATGGAATCACAAAATGTCCTGAGCTGGAAGGGTCCCACCATGATCACTGATCCAGCCCCTGGCCCTGCCCAGACCCCCCAACAACCCCCCCCTGTCCATCCCTGGCAGCGCTGTCCAAAGGCTCCTGGAGCTCTGGCAGCCTCGGGGCCGTGCCCATTCCCTGGGGAGCCTGGGCAGTGCCCAGCACCCTCTGGGGGAAGAACCTTTCCCTGATCTCCAGCCTGAGCCTGCCCTGGCCCAGCTCCAGCCATTCCCTGGGTGCTGTCCCTGTCCCAGGGAGCAAAGACTGGAACTTGTTGCATGAACATATTATAAGTTTCCCTGCATGCAGGCCTGCAGAAAATTCTTCCCATGGGAAAGCATCTTCTGCTGTCTTTTACTCTGTACAAGTTTCTGTAAACAAATCTCTGAGTTGTGTTTCAAGGACATTTGGATTTCTCTTCCTGTCTCCTGATATGGGAGATGGGGGTTTTCTTCCTTTCAGCCTATGAGGTGAGAAGTTGTTATCTCTGATTGTGTAAGCTATTCTGGCATTCCTGGGACGGAGCTTGAGGCAGGAGCTTCGGATGCTCCAGGCTGGGCAGATAATAACCCAAATCCTTTGTATTATGGAGTCATGTTAATAAATCATATTTAGCCTTCTGATATTATTGTCAAGAGTCCTTTGTCAACACATGGACCACAGCAATAGGAACTGCCCCTCATCAGGAGGAGGTTGTGGACTGTGATGAGCAATATACAAAATATTAATTTAGAAATTACCTTCCCATAATTTTATGTTAAAAAAAAAACCTGTAAACCCCACTGGTTTTTAACTGTTCATGTTCAGAGCACCAACAGCTCCCCAGAAAAGCCAGGAGAAGTTTCACTGCTCATCAAATCCACGAGAGCTCCACCAACACTAAAAGTAGCACTGCTGGGTGGGGTCAGACACCCCCATGCACGAGGGGCTGGGATGAAGAACACACTCAAGGACCAAGAGCTGGAGCATTCCAGAACTGAGGAGACAGCTGGGAGACACTCCCAGGAGTTTGGGGTTTATCAGTCAAATGAACCACAAAAATGTGGGGTTTATCAGTCAAGTGAGCCCCAAGAGTGAAGATATTTTTTTATTTAGCAAGATCTAAAGCACAGGTTTGGTTAGAAGTGCACCCTTAACTCAAAAAATGAAGTTGGTTGTCAGATGAAAAATGGATTAAAAAGGTCTAAGTTTAGATAGCCTGCACCTTAAAAAAAAGTATTTGTTGAGAGTCATGAAAATCAGCTGCTTCTGGTGACTCTGCCGTTACCTTGAGCACTGCCAGCCCCAGGTGTGCTCCTC
The DNA here is from genome assembly GCA_013399835.1 of Leptocoma aspasia. Classification (NCBI taxonomy): domain Eukaryota; kingdom Metazoa; phylum Chordata; class Aves; order Passeriformes; family Nectariniidae; genus Leptocoma; species Leptocoma aspasia. Next base: position 301,293 of record VXAX01000710.1, read on the forward strand.
AATGTGACACCCAAGGTACAGCCCCAAGCTGGAGGGAAAAATTTGTCCATTAAACACAGGCTCATCACATTCCCTCCATACATCATCCCCAGCACAGGTGTCTGGGAGCTACCTGGAGAAGAAAAGATTGGGAGTTTTATCCCTGGCAAACAATGAAAGCAGTAGATCTTGATTTAGGAGGATGAGAAGGGCTAGAAATAAAGAGAAACCAGAAGTAAATGAAAGTGTAGAAATAATAAATGAAAAAGAACCCTAAATAACAAAGCAAAGCTCACACCTGTCTGAAAGACAAAGAACAAACACAGCTGGAATTTGTCAATTTTAAAGAAAGAAAAAATAACACCAAAAACTCCTACCCATATCCAATTCCTATTTGGGAATATAGACACAGTAAAAGAAATAATTTCACTTGAAGGAGGCTGTAAGCTGGCAAAAAAATCTGCATTACAAGTGTTAAATCCCTTAAAAATGAGTTAAATCACTAAGTCTGAGATGTAAAAGTAATATTCACTATACATCACAAACTTGCTGTCTAAAGGACAGGCTGTGGGAGCAAAAGTAAGCAGAGGACAATTAAATTGTTTAAGATTATAAGAAGTGAATTGGAACAATTCTGAATCCAGGGGTGAAATAGTCCTGGAGAAAATGTGCCTAAGAAAGGTGTTGGATATTGGAAAGTCAAAATACTGCCTTGGGCAGGGACACCTTCCACTGCCCCAGGCTGCTCCAAGCCCTGTCCAACCTGGCCTTGGACACTGCCAGGGATCCAGGGGCAGCCACAGCTGCTCTGGGAATTCCATCCCAGCTCTTCCCTAGCTTCACAAGGGACGATTCCTTCCCAATAGCCCATCTAACCCTGTCCTCTGGCAGTGGGAATCCATTCCCTGTGTCCTGTCCCTCCAGGCCTTTGGGAAAAGTTCATTTTGAAAACTGAGGACCATATGGGGTCCTACTCCATCCTTGGATTTCCACAGCGCTTCCAGGAGGGATCCTCAGCAGCCAAAGAAATGCAACATCCTTGGGATAAAGTGGCTGAACCTGACACAAATGGGTGTTTAAGAAATGAGAAAATCACTTCTCAGGAGAGGGATTTCAGGAGTGGATGTCTGTAAGTGATGTAGAAAGCCCAGGAATGGTGAGATCCCAACACTGATGGCATCAAGTGATCCAGGACTGGAAAACTCAGCCCAGCTCAGTCTGCCACCAGTGACTGGATGGGGAAATGCCAGATGTCATCTGGCATTGAACAGGGAATTCTGCAATGGGAGGAGCAGGGCCTTCCATTTCCATCCATCCTGAGGGGCTGGAGCTCACAGTCACTGTGCAGGAAATATCCCTGGAGCCAGGGGATCCAAAGAGATTCAGAGTTTGGGAACAGATGGTCCTGAAATACCAACTCAGACAGGATGGAAATGGGTGCTGGAATGTGCTAAGGAAGGGAAAGAGGGCCAGACGAAAGGCAGTGGTAAATCCCTGTGTCCTGAACACTGCTCATCCCCTGGGAATGGCTGGAGTGGCGTTGGGAAAGGGTCAGGAGTTGGGAAAGCTCAGTGTGTGGGATCAGGAATCTGCAATGAGGAGCACAGGAGAGAATTTCCATACAGAAAT
>VXAX01000711.1:0-62009 GCA_013399835.1 Leptocoma aspasia
ATGGATGGATGGATGGATGGCCAGGGCAGGGGGACTGGCTCTCCAGGGAATGCTCAGGGTGTGGTAAGGTGGGTGAGGAGGATTCCAGTGGGTGGCAATGCCAGGCACTCCTCGAGGAGAACAGAGGAGAGGGGTGGCTGTGCTGATTTCCTCCTTTGATTTCTTTGCCAATCACTTTGTTCAGCCCATCATGCTGCAAGTGCTGCTCAAGCTGGTGTCACTTGCCCAGCATTGGGATGTCCCCTCAATCCTTTGCCTGTTTTGCTGGACAGAGAAGCTCTGGGTGCTGGAAGGCAAAGTCTGGGCTATCAGAGGTGTAAATGCCCTTTGGCTCACCCCAAAGTTCTGCTGTCCATCCTCTCCTGCTGTGTGCTGTTCCCTTCACACTCACTGCCAACTCTCCCAGCCCTTCCTGGGGGCTGCAGGGGCTTCATGGTGCGGCAGGTCTGGGGCCTCTGCTTTTTTTGTGCCTTTTCTGCTGTTCCCTGAGGACTCTCTGGGCTGGTGCAGTCCTGGCAACTACAGGGAAAAGGGAGTTGTGGCACAGCAACAGTCCAGGGAGTGTTTATGGCAGCTGCAAAACCAGGACATGACCCCCATTGCTCTGCTGAGTCCCAAGGAGAGCCATTGGCCATCCCAGACGAGATTCCAGGGGGAACGGCACCCCATGGGCAGAGGGCAGGGTGGGATGGGATATTGGGAAGGAATTGTCCCCTGTGAGGGTGGGCAGGCCCTGGCACAGGGTGCCCAGAGAAGCTGTGGCTGCCCCTGGATCCCTGGCAGTGCCCAAGGCCAGGTTGGACAGGGCCTGGAGCAAGCTGGGATAGTGGAAGGTGTCCCTGCCCAGGGCAGGGGGTGGCATGGGATGAGTTTTAGGCCCTTTCCAAGCCATGATTTATGGTTCTATGATGAGTGCAACAATCAGAAAGGTCCTGAGGACAAGCTTGTGAAAGGTCACCCATGGGCTGTGGTGGAAGGAGGGGGGTCCCATGGGGTCAGCAGAGTTCTCCCTTTGGAAACTGAGGCTGAACAGAGCCAGCTGCTGCTGCAGCCAGAAAACAAAGAGGAAAGACAAGTTAATGTTGTTTTCAGGAATGGTTCTGGTTTAGGGAGGGTTTGAGCTGGTGTGTCCCTCCACGAGACCCTGCAGTGCAGAAAGGAACAACACAAAGTGCTCACAACACCTGGGTGTCACCTGCAGTGGGTCTGGAGGGTGCTGCTCCAGCTGGAAGGGCAGAGTGCCTTCCAGAACTGATTTACAGGTGTGGGAGCTGTTGGGAAATGCCAGGCTAGGAATGACCTATGTGTTAATAATCCCAGCTCCCTTATCTGTATGTATTGTTCCCTACTCTTAAATGTCACAGCCACAGGCCATTTGTCCCACGGACTCCTGCCTCAGTCCGTGTGCTGCTCACACGGTAGTAAAGGAGAATCTCTGGAATATTTTACCTCTTTTGGCCGCCTCAGGCCCTTCTTTGCTGCACACACTAATGCTGCCCTGCTCCCACTGTTCCTGCAGGGTGTTCTGCAGCGTGTGTGGCATTACTGAGGGTTTTGTCCTGTTCTGCCAGCAGTCAGTGCCACTGTCCCATGGGCACAGGGAGGCTCTCCAGGCACCCAGGTCACAACCTCCCCCTGTTTTTCTGTAGAATCATGGATTCACAGAAATATCCTGAGCTGGAAGGCTCCCACAGGGATTATCCAGCCCAGCTCCTGTCCCTGCCCAGACCCCCCAACAACCCCACCCTGTCCATCCCTGGCAGCGCTGGCCAAAGGCTCCTGGAGCTCTGGCAGCCTCGGGGCCGTGCCCATTCCCTGGGGAGCCTGGGCAGTGCCAGCACCCTCTGGGGGAAGAACCTTTCCCTGATCTCCACCTGAGCACCCCCTGGCACAGCTTCATAGAACAGACATGGAGAATCTAACTCTTCCCAAAGGTGTCTTTTAAAACCTTTTACTTATTTAGTGTGCAAATCTCTCATGCAGGTGGGAGCACTTGGCTCTCCTGCACACCTGGCCATGGAGCTGGTCAGCCAGAAAAAGAAAGGTACATGCTTTGAGAACGCTTGTCTTACTCTCAGTCAATCTCTTCTTACTCTAAGTCACTTCTGAAGGAGCAGATGTGATCCTGTGGGAGGAACAGGCACAGATTGTTTTTTCCAAACCTTTGTTCCACATCACAGTCACAAGAATGTTCAGATCCTTTGATGACACAGCCCAGACTAATTGCCAGGCAGGTCCAGCCTGCTCATTGAAAAGGAAAGGTGTTTTGTGCAAAAGGCAGTGAATAATCATATGATTAAACTCAGCCCCCTAAGAAGTGCTCACGAGAGGCTCAGTGGTGATTAAGCCAGTCTTGGGTTTATCTGCTGATTGCTTGGCCTGGAGTGGATCCTGTCATGAGTGAGGGGCTGTGATTGTGCCTGGAGGGGGTGTGGGTGGAGCAGGAGCATCCACGAGTGAGTGTGTGTGTGTGTGTGTGTGTGTGTGTGTGTGCCCACCTACACGTGCACACCTGCCAACCCACCCCTCCATCCAGGAGCAAAGTGCACCATCAACTGGGCACTGCTGGTGTGTAAATACACCCAGCTCTGGCTGTCTGAACACACAGATTCAGTTCAGAGACATTTTTTAAAATCAGAAACTAGTGTAAATCTATGAGCTCTCTGTTGGCCTTCGCATTTAACTGCCATTTCTCAGTTCTTCAATATTTGATACACATTTCACCTTTGGCAGCAGCTCTCCAAGGAGGAAGGTGCATTTGTGATGGCACATTTGGGAGTGTGGCCCCTGCTATGACAAGAGTTGAATTGAAAAGTATTTATTAAATAAAGATCAAGAACAATTGATGAAGGTCATTTGGGGGAAGTTTTGCTGGACTGATGCAGAATAAATAGATACAAAATGAGGGTCACAACTGAAAACCAGCAAGTGCCCAGACACTTTCACAGAGCTTTCAGAGATTAAAAGGACAGCAAGGACAATGTACAGCTGTGTTGTGCTATTCCCTCTGGAGGAGGGTTCCTGTCCTACCAATCAGCCGGCAGGAACTTTTGGACTTTGCTTCTCTTTGGGAAGACAACAATGTGGTTTTGACCCTAAACCCCTCTAGAAAGCAGGGGGTTGTCCACACTTGGCAGAGTCCCACATTGCCATGAGTTCCTGGGGAGTGTTTTGGGGTTGTTTGTCCATTTATCTTCATTTCCCATTGCAGTGCTTGAAGCTCCCGGATGGTTCCCAACATTTAGAGGCAGCTTCTAACAGAACTCCTCTTGTGCTCCTTAGTCTGAGGGGTTTGATAACTTATCCCTTCCATGGATTGCATCCCTTTTTACTTGTTCTGGCCACTAACTGCAAATCTTTGTTTCCAGAAGTGTCTGCAGACAGGTCGGGATTGGATGCCTGCACCTTTCAACATAATTTTCTCCCTTAGGCCATGAAATTTGTGTCATTTCCAGAATGCAAATCCCATTTGGGAAACAAGCTAAACCAAATTAAACCAAACCTTTCTAATTCCTGTAAATATAACAGCCACAGTTGCACATGTTTGTGTTTTGTCTTTGGGAGCTGGCAGAGGGAGGCAGGGGCATTACTCACCCGGGGCTTATCTCACTCACAGGGAAATGTTTGACTCCTGGTTTCAGGTGAAGGACACGCTGCAGAACCAGCTCAGTCTATCACTCTATCTCTGATTCATGAGCCACAGAGAGAAATATTTCATCTTTGGGGCTAAACTCACTGCCATGGCTGAGGAGAACCACAGAAATGTGGCTCAATTAACAAACCTAACACATCCTAACTATTTTTACTGCAACAGTGTTGTCTCCTATCCCATGGTCTCAATTGAGCCCCACTGTTAAATGCAGAATCTTTTCCAGGAAAATGGATATTACTCCTCCTCCCCAGGTCAGAAATGGAAGGAATTTGTAGGAATAACCCATCACTCTTTGCCATGGTCTGCAGGGTGCCGTGGCAGGAGGGGCTGGGAGAGATTTGCTTCCAGGCTGGGGGAGGAGGATGTTGCTTCCTGCAGCTGGTCCCACACAGAGCCGAGCCCAGGGTCTGCACCAGGGCACAGGGCTCTAGGAAGTGGCTCCAGGTGGCATGTGACACTGCAATGTGCCTCCTGGCCCTGCAGCACTGGCAGAGGAAGCCCACTGCCCTGTAACAGGTCTCAGAACTCTAAATCACAGTATGGGGCAATTGATTTTATGGAAATGGGCTGCAAAGTGCCTCCCATAGGTCCCCAGGGACAATCACTGCCAGAGGAGCTCCTGCTGCTGTGTGTCCCTGAAAATCCACAGCTTTGACAGGTGAAGGCAACCGGCCAGGGAGGCTCAGGACCCACACAAGAGGAGGGAGGGAAGGGCTTTTTCCTGGCCAGGTAGAAACCAAGACTTCAGCCCTCCTTTTTGCTGTTTTTATTGCAAAAGGGGAAACCTCCGGAGCAGGGTTTGTCCCACCCAGGGCTGTTCTCAGGTGCCAGTGAGATTTTGCAGCTCAGAGGTGTTTAGAAGTGACCATACCCAAAGCCCAGGGGGTTTTCCACAGTGTGAAGTCTGGCTTAGGAGTTATCTGCTCCTCGTGGTCCCTGCTTTGTCCCAGATCCCGAGTGCTGTGAGCTTGGAGCGGTTTGGTGTGGCAAACCCTTATCAGGGGTGTGTGGAGATGGAGTCAGGCTTCGACAGCCTGGTTTGTGTGTGGCTCTATCCCCACCCCAGACATTCATGTTAATAGATTAGGGAGAGCTTAAGCTGGATCAGATAAATACATTAACACATCATCTGCACCCAGCATTAGTGCAAAGCTCCCTGAGCCCTCCTAATGCCCAGGATATTCTCATTTTTTCTGTGTATTACATGACAAACATCCAGCTGCAAAATCAAATCACAAGAAAGCAAGATGTTCCCTTATCATTTCCTGCCTGGGGAAGTGACTGGATGTGAGTGAGCCTTTTTGCTGTTCCTTGGGAGAGAGCAGTTCAAATAAAGCCAGAACCAGAGCAGGGATCTCCCTGGCAGCTGTGGATCCAGGACAAAGCTTTCCTCAGCAGGAAAGGGGCTCTGGTGCATTGTGGAGCATCCAGGGGGCTGGCACTGTGCATGTACAGCTGGTGGTGAAGTGCCCAGACTGGGTGAGTTGTGTTCTGTTCTCTTAGTGACCAGTGCCATTAATGTTAATTAATCCAAATGGCACTGGTGTCAGACTTGGAGCTGGACCGGTAAAATAACACATGGATTACTCAAATGCCTCTTTTTCATTTATTATTATTAATATTAATAATAATATTATTATTATTTCTATTTAAAAGTCTGAGCCTNTCATTTCATTTCATGTCAGCCACCACCACTGCCACCATTGGATAGAGAGGTCACACCACTGATGTGTCTCTAGAGGGAGAATCCTGGAATATCCTGAGCTGGGACCCCCAGGGATGATCCAGTCCCACCCCTGTCCCTGCCCAGACCCCCCACAATGCCACCCTGTCCATCCCTGGAGCTCTGTCCAAAGGCTCCTGGAGCTCTGGCAGCCTCGGGGCCGTGCCCATTCCCTGGGGAGCCTGGGCAGTGCCAGCACCCTCTGGGGGAAGAACCTTTCCCTGATCTCCAGCCTGAGCCTGCCCTGGCCCAGCTCCAGCCATTCCCTGGGTCCAATGGGATGCACCTGAGCCTCCCATCACGTCTTGACAGCACCACTTTGGGACACTGAAAGCAGATGAGGGATGTGTAGTGCTGAGTTATAACTTTTTAAATGAAAAGATTAAAAACAAAAAATGGAAAGTTTGGGGTTTATCGACATCTTCCCCACCATACCCCACACGTGCTCCCAGTAAATATTCACACTTCCTTAGAGATGCCCGTTGAGGCAAAAAGAGCAATTCTGCACTGCAGGTAAGTTTAAGAAAAAGGAAAAGGAGTCACAATACTTGGCTCTAGGTTTTGTATTTCTGACCACCAGGTCAGGAGGGCAGCTGGATGAGCTCAGCCAGGTGGTCTGAGCTGCTCAGGTTTGCTCTGGGCAGAGGCAGAAGACTCGAGAGCCTTCCAGCAAGTGGGAGTTAATGATTTCTGCTCCTGTGCTTGGATTACCTGACTTTGTCTGGCTGGAAATGCAAACGAAGCCATCTTTCCAAACTGGCTAATTAGTGCTGATCTTGGTTGTCACCAGTCAGTTCTGGAACTGGGCCAGCTCCTCTGTGATGCAGGACGAAGGGAATGGCTGTGTGCCTCTGCCAGGCACCCTGAGAGGAAGGGGCTGCCTTGGGGTGAGGAAGGGCATTCCTGGGGGAGTGCTGCACCCTCCTGAGGGCTGGGGGGTCCTCCCTGGGGCATCCTCCCCATGCTGCCCACCCTGCCGGGCACAGCTGGATCTCCTCCCTGAGGAACGTGGTCAAACCATGATGGACACTAAACCTGGGGTTTGGGAAAGGTGAGGGAGACTCAGCATTGCCCTCCCAGGATCCAGCTGTGACAGCCAGCTCGGCTGGGATCCACAGCTCTGCTGCAGCTCTGCACCAGGAAGGGATGGGAATGTTCTTCCCTGAGGAGCACCCAAGCCTGTTCCTGCTGGAGAAGGTCTCCAGGGTGAAGCAGGTGAGTGAGAGAGAATTGTCAGAGTTCTCTACAACTCACACAGGGAGGCAAAAACCTGCCTAGAGCTCTACAACCACCACGAGGCAGTTTATAAGCCTTTTCCAATATTCCTTTGCCTTTCCTGATTGCTTTGAAGTTGTTCTTTTAGATGAGTTAATTATTCTTTGTTTATTCTGATGAATCAGAGAATATTTGTGTTTTCCCACTGAAAGGCTTTTACTCTTCCAAGAGCCCTCACAGAGGAGATGGCACAGAGAAGCCCTGGAGAGCCCTGGTGAATGTGCTGTCCTTGGTGTGTCCAGCCTACAGAGCTGGGGCCAGGATTCAGCTGCAGCTTTTGGGAAGTGAAATCCAAGGTTTGGGAAGGAAGAGTCTCTTCTGTCCACGAACAGGGGCAGGAGAGGTTTGAGAGGCCTGTGCCTCCCTTCAGTGAGCACAGAGGCTGCTCGGGCACAGCTGTGCTCAGCACCTGAGCCCTGCCTGTCCCTGGAGCTGCTCTGGGGCACAACCAGTGGGAAAACCTGGTGAAATCTTCCTTTCCTTGGGCTTTCTATTCAACTGCCCTCCCTGGGATTGCCTCCCACCATGGCAATGCTGGAGTCTCAGCTGGGTGTGAAATCCAGCTGGGCAGTGCTGCCCTGGGACACAGCAGCTGCACCCCGGGCCTGGTGTCACCCCTGCTGCCACACTCCTGGTCCCTCCTTGCCACAGAAGATGCCCTTTAACAGGTTTGATGTAACATTTTCCCTGCCTTTCACCTGACTCTGGTGAGAGCTGGTGCAAAGCCAGCAGGGAGGTTCCGTCTGTGACCAACACACACCAAGAACTGGATGCCTGTTTCCTGGCCAAGTGCCTTTTTTTCACCCACTCTGCTGCTCAGAACTCAAAGCCAGACACATCTTCCCATTCCCTCCCTGTTCCACACACCAGTCACACCTACTCTGGGTCCCTCCCGTGTCAGCTCTCTGCAATCCATTTTATTGCTCGTTTAACAAGAAAACCTCTCTGAGGGCTGTGGCAGCTGGAAAAGCATCTGGAGGAGTGATTTGCAGTTTCTGCTGGAAGCTTGGAGGCCAGCCAGACAGGTTTTTGCTGTCTCATGCCCCGAGTTTGGAAGTTTTTCAGATGACAGCAGGGATGCTGCTTCCACAAAGCCTGGATCTCTGATGAGCAGCTTGTCCAGGAGAATCCAGGGTCGGAGCTGAGCTTGACATACAGAGCTCAGCTCACCCTGCATGGAAATGCCACAGCCAGACGTGAAGACAGTGATTCCACAAGTCAGAGCTTCCAAAAGAGAGGACATGAGAGGACAAGGAAGCCGAAGCCTCACTGGAAAAGACCTTCAGGATCATCTGTCCAACCATCAGCCCAGCACCACCAAAATCACCCCCAAACCATGTGCCCAGGTGCCACAAGTCTGCACATTTCTCACCTGTGTGTGGCTCAGCTCTCAAGGGAGGCTGCAAGGACAAGGACAGTGCCAGCAGCATCTTTGGCCCTGCTGGTTCTGCCACTTCTCACGAGGGAATGAGCCAGGCCAGGGTCCCTCTCCTGATCAATCTGACAGCAGAGATGTGGCTGCACTGGATGTGGCAGAGGCTGGAGGAGCTGCTTGGGCTCCCAGAGGAGAACTTCTGGAACTCCTGTGGTGTGGCCAAGGCCTTGTTCTGCTCTGACAGATGACATCTGTTCAGGAATGGGATCCTGATGACCCAGAGAATGTCCCCTTTCATGGGACACAGGACAATCATTGCCTGAAAGCCATGGAGGGGTGAGCTGGGGACGGTGCTGAGGAGCTGGCTGGGAGGAGGGTTTGGCATTCCCTGCTCCTCCCAGGGCATGATTCCATCGTCTCTGTTGTGAGGCTGAGCTGCAGGGTCACTCCAGAGAGCTCCAGAGTGATTAGGCAGGAACAGAGAGGTTCCCTGGATCCTGCAGGGAAGACATCCCTGGAGGTGGGAGCTGGTGGTCAGAATGCTTGGAGAGGAGGTCACAGGGAAGGAAAGCAGCTCCCTGTGCCCACAGGAGCAATGAGAGCAGGGGCAGTGCCAGCTCCACAGAGCAGAGGTGCTGCTGATCAGAGCCACAACAGCTCTCGCTGGGATGATTCCCATGGGAATTCCAGCGTTTCCAAGTGCTCACCTCATCATGGGTGAGGGCTGGCACCAGCCAGAGCTGCCCTTGCAGGACTCCCCATGCCCAGCCAGGCTTCTCCCTCTGGGACGGCCCTGGAACTGGGATCCCGGGTCTGGCCCAAGAGCCCTGTGTCAACAGGAAGGAGAAGGGCTGTTCTGATGTGACGGATTTTGGTGCCAGGAGGGAGGCAGTGGCTGTGTGAGCCTGGACTGAGGCCACTGTGTGACAGTGACATCGGGCAGTCACAGCTGTGGCTGCTCCAGCTGGGCACTGAGCAGGTCCCTGGTGCCAAACCCCACTGGAGAGGGGCAGCTCAGCAGTGGCTGGCACAGGTTTGGCTGTGACACTGGACAAGGAGGAGGCTGGCAGCAGTCAGACCAGCTGGCTGGGTTGATGTGAATAGGGATCAGCACGGGTGAGGGATTTGCACTGCTGTACCTGGTGTCAGCCAGCACAGGGATGGAGCATGGGGAGTCTGGGGATGTTCAGTGTGAGCCCTGGGAGGGCAGAACATGAATAAAGAGCTCAGGGCAGGGGAGGGAAGCTGAATGCAGTAGGTGAGAGCTCCCAGACCTTGTCCTACCAACCACAGCTCCCCCGGGCTCTGCAGGCTGTCCCTGGAGCTGGCACACCTGTGGCTGGGCTGAGCCTGCAGGTGATGAAGGCAGAGCCTCCAGCTGAGGAGAGATGCAGGGCCTGGGGCACCATCAGCCCTGTCCTTGGTATTTTAGGAGCAGAAATCAATACTCCTTTTCTTCTTCCTCTGGCTGCATCCAGATGATAATCAGTGTCATGTTTTGCACAGAGGTTTTTATTTTAAAGTAAGGATTGTGGTGTCTAAAACAGGCCTCAGAGAAAAAACTTTCCCTGGAGAGCAACTCTGCCTCCTGATCCAGGTCTGTGCTTTGCCAGATGAGTTCCCACTTGCCTTTGGCAGGCTCCAGCCTGGCTGCCCCTGTCCTTCTGCAGCTGCTTGCTCCACGGGGCGGTTCTGTGGGGTTCAGGAGCAGCCCAGGCACTGAGTGCTGACAGCCACCCCATTCCCTCTGCTGGTTTTGACTTCACTGGGAAATTTGCAGGGCTCAACTCCTGCCCTGATTCACATCCTTCTGTAACCATGAGTCCAAACCTACATTTGCAACAAGGAGATCAATCCAGGCTCAGTGGGAGCCCTCACCAGGGAGAGGGGAACTGCTGCTGCTGGAGGCAGCTTTCTCCAGAGGGGAATGGCCTTTGAGGACATGGGGCTTCTTTGGGCTGGGTTATACACAGGGATGGAAATGCTGAATAAACAATGCTGGTGAGGGCATGGCTTGAAATCAGGAGATCTGGTTTTGCCAGAAGGATCCCATAAACCCCTCCAGTTCTCTGTGTCAGCCTTTCCCTTCTGGCTGTGGCTTCCTGGGAGTGTCTCCTTCCTCAAGCCCATGTTTGTAATTCCACACAACACACACAGTGCTGGTCTTCACGGGGTCAGAGTGTCTATGGGCCTGTGGGAATGCATACCCCGTCCCAAACAGCTCCACTGGGACACTGCAGTCCTGATCCCCCATTCCAGCTCCCCAGCACGGACTTGTCCTGGTTCTCCCCATCGGAGACAGCCACCCCTCATGGGTGACCTTCCGTGTCATGGCTGAGGAGGGGGAATGGGAAGTTCAGGAAACTTCCACAAGTCCTCTGGCAGCCATGATCTGGTGCCAAACCAGGCTGGAGCCCCTGGATTTTGTTGCCACAGCCCTTTGTGCAAGCAGTCACATGCTGCTGGAAGCACATGGAACACACGGAAGGTGACTCAGCTCCCAAAAAAGCCCTCAGAGGAGGTGACTGGGAGCCCTCCCAGGGGATGTAATTTAGTCAGAGCGAGCCTTTGGTTTTGAGGCAGGGTTAATCCCTGGTGGGATTATCTGTCTTGTGCCACACAGGAGCTCAGACCAGGTGATTGATTGACTGCTCCTCCTGCCTTTGCTCTCTGTGAATCAATCAAAGGTGCCATTGAAGTATTTTTGCAGAGGATGTGTGACAATAGCAAAAGAATAGCTCAAAGCCACCTTTGAAAAATGCTGTGTGTTATCAAAAGGGAGAAAGGTTTGGAATAAAAACTGATTCAAGCCCTGGAAGTGTGTCACCATCCTCTCCCATCTGCAGCCAGCCCCGGGGTGCAGGGGAGATGTGAGAGGCAGCTGAGACGTGAGAGCAGTTTCTCCAGAGCACTGTATCAGGTCCCTCATCTCCCTTATCCGGCTCTCCTTCATCTCCCTCACCCAACTCGCTCATCAGCCCCTGAATCACACAAGGCTCAGAGCTTCATGTGGCTGGAAGTGACTCACAGGCCTCGGGAAGTGCCAACAGCTGCTGTTACCTGTGAGAGCTGTGACATCAGCGGCACAGTCCCAACCAAACCCTGCTCCTGCTCCTCCAGGTGATCCCTATAATTAATCCCGCTGAGATATTCCCAGCAGAGCTGCTGGTGCAACACAGGTGTGATGGGAAGTGGGCAGGAGGCTCTGTTTCCACGTGCTTTCCCAGCAGGAAGGTCCTGAGAGAAAAGCACAGCTCAAGAAGCTTTAAAACTCTTTGCCCGTGGACTTCCCAATTCCTTGTGGGCTTTGCTTCCCAGGGACAGCAGGGTTAGGAGTGCTGAGGAGTTTCCATTTATCCATGGGCTTTGCAAGAGTGGTAAGTTAAGCCCTGAATTTAAAGGACTGTTTGCGAATGCTTCCTTTTAGTGGGAGACAGGTTCCTCCCTGGATCATGAAGTCGTGTTGCAGCTGGTGCTCCCAGTGCCTCCTGCACAGCTTTGGGATGAATCAGTCTGGGCTGGGATTTATGTGCAGTGTAACTAAAATATACCCAGGATCTGTATCCCAGTGGAGGGAGCTTTTCTCCAAGCTCTGAGGAGCTGATTGTCATGACAGCTCTGCCTTCTTGTGCTGACAGAGGTCCCAGTACCAGTGGTCTGCTGTGACAACATTCCCTCCTCATCCCACATCCCCAAATGCCACATCAGCGCCCTGGGCTGACTCCCCAGATCCCCACTGGCACCAGGAATGTGCTCCCCCTTCCCAGACAGCTTTGCTTGTCCGCTTGCTGCTGCTCTGCTCCCTGCACTGTTCCCTGAGGATAGATAAGGGAGTTTTGTAATGAAGCACCTCTCACCCAGCACATATTAAATAAATTTCAGTTGCCCTTTATTACACAATAATGATTGTAAGATTTAATTACCTCTGCACCCAAAGGGGACATGAATTTTAAGTGATAGGAATAAATCTCCCCAGCAGTGCAATTGGGGTTGTGTGCTGTGGGGGGTCAATTCCAGTGCAGCAGTGGGTGGTGACAGAAGAATCCTTCCCGAGGAGTGCAGATCCCAAACTGAGATTGTGGGTGGATTATGAGAGCGAGACAGGTAAGGAGCAGCTGATCCAAGGAACCCAATTAAGCAATGATGCTTAGTGGAGATCCTGATCTCTGGCAGAGGCTAAAGATGCAGGAAAATGTGTGAAAATCCAGGAGCTCAGAGAGATCAACAGGGTGAGAGTCTCTGTGGGCTCTGCCCTAGGACTGTGCTGCTCTCCTCATTCCTGCTACCATTTTCAACAAGTTCAAATAATCCCTTTTTTTCCTGGGTAAAGAAAACAGAAGAAAAGGCATTCTGTGAGTGACTCTGTTTCCAGGGCTCTCTGTGGCATCTGTTTTGATTTCTGCTGAAAATTGTCACACAGAAACACCCCAGGCACCGATGGTTCACACTGTGCTTTTGGCAGTGCAGAGAGAAACAAGTTCTCCAGGAGCAGAGAAACTGGGAAGAGCTGGGAATGGCAGGGCTGGAGTAACCCTCATCCAAGTTCCTCTCCAGCAGCCACGGTCCTGCCCTGGCCCTGCTCCCTGGGTGTTGCTGTAGCTATGAGTGAAGGGCTGGAGCAGTGTTTGGGACACTGCATTTGGTCACAAATCACCTCTCACCCTTTGCAGGGGCTCAATTTAAGTACTTCCTGACCCCTTTCCCCAGTTTTGCAGGTGCTGGTGTTGTTCTGCTCACCAAAATATGATGCGAAGTGGTTCTGTTCACTTTGTCCAGGTGTATTTTTTTTCTCTTTCTCCTGCCCCTTTTCTTTTGTCTTCAGTTTTGCATCCTGGCATGAGAGGGGCCACGAGCTGAGCACTTCCCTGTGAGGCTCATGGGGACCCCTGGGGACACCTGTCCCAGCCTTCATCCCTCGCTGTGTCCATGTGTCAGTGCTCACAGGTCACGCCTGGCTGCTGATCCTCAGCAGGCTCCCACCACAGACCCTCCAAGGGTTTCCCAGAGAGGTAAAATCATCTTCTTGTGTCAGTAAACAAAAGGACAAGGCTGAGAAGAGAGGGTTGACAGGTTCGTGTGGTATTTTCAGCTGCACACTCTGTGGGATGGAAATCCTGGGTTGCAACAGGATCCCTGCCAGGCTTTGGGGTCTCTAGCCTGGAGGAGAGCCTGGTTTGTGGCTTTTTCCAAAAATGCAGCTTTGAAACTGAGCTACTGCAAACGAGGAATCTGTGAGGCCATTTCAAACCTTGCACTCATGATTCAGTTGCCATTTCATGCCAAATTCCATGTCTTCATCTTCCAGTCATTGTTCCTTGAAAAACTGAATTGTGCATCCTGTTTTCTACCCCAGGTCTTTCACTCACTTTTCCAAACAACATGATAAAGAAGGAGCCCATCTGGCAATGCAGGGCTCGGAGCCCTGACAAAGGCACCATGTGATTCATGTGTTACCATTCATTTTGTTCCCTATTTGGGATGCAGGATCTATTCTGGGCTCCAACCCATGTCTCTCCAGTGGGGCATGGACACCTGTGACCCCTCTGAGACACCCTTGCATGGCCATTGCAGTGGGACCCAGGGCAGAGGAGGCAGGAGGATGGAATTCCATCCTTGTCCATTTATCAGGCATGGGATCTGATTTATGGGACCTAAGCAGGGCAATGCTGGGCTGTGCAGGGAGATCCGCACAAGGATGTGGAGATTCATTGCATTTTCTTGGGAAGCAGTGGGAAATACCTGCATGTTGTAGGCAGAGCTGACCTGCCAAGACCAGTTCCATATCAAATATTCCCAGTGCTTGTCCATCCCAGCCCTGCTCCTGTGGGTCAGCACAGCCTGGATGCACTGACCACAAACCAGCTGCTCCTTCTGTTCCTGCTCACTACATCTGTGTCGGTGTTTTAATTCCTGCTGTCCTTCCACCCCTCCACAGCACATGTGGATAAAACCCCTTATCCAAACGTATTCAAACAAGGGCCATGCCCCATCATTTCCTCTCCCTGCCACTGCTCAGTAATCACACCTGAGCTTCTGAAGCAATTCCAAAATTACAGAGGTAGCAGCCACCCCACAGATTGTAATAACAACCCTTTAGGCTGAGGAGGAGCTGTTCCTGGATAATTCCTGATGGACTGAGTAGGGGGAATTGGTGACCATCTGGCTGAAGGTGGGGTCAGCTCTGCCACAGAGGACCTGTCCCTGGGAGCATTTTCCCACAGGTTCTCCATGATCTGTTTGTTCCCTGCCTGTCCCACCCTGCTGGGTTCTTGCTGGGAGCAAGGACATGTAGAAATCTGGCTGTGGGAGTGCAGAAACCCACAGGATCTTGGGATCTGAATTTTCTTCAAAGCAAACCCAGCCCAGCCACTGCAACATGTGGAGAGGACCATGGAGCAGGGCCTGAGGCACTGGGGCAGCCTGGCCCTGCCCTCTCTCCTCACCAGTGACACTTGTGGCTGCTGGGCTGCAGTCCTACAGGGATTAAGTTTTCCAGCTGTTCTTGGCACGTGTTTCTGATTCCTGATGGGGAATTACACCCTCGATGCTCAGCTCAAGCTGCACAGCTGGAGAGACCCAGCCAGGCCTTTATGTCACAGAGTGAGGATTCTCTGGAAGAGTCCCAGAGCAGGAGATTGGAGAAGGAAAAGAAGGAATGGAAGAAAGCCACAGCTGAGCAGAGCAGGAGCCCCTGAGCCCCACAGTGTGCAGTGGTTGCAGGAGAACACTGTGGACAATCTGCCTGGAAACCAGGGACAGGCTTATTTTAGCAGTGCATTTCCCTCAAATCAGGAGGAACTGCTCCTTTGAGGCTCCTTTGCCTGGTCTTGACTATCCTTTAAAGAAAGAACCAAGGTCCCAAGTACAGTAACTTGAAGATCAGAGCAGGAGACAGCTCTGATCAAAAGGGCAGCTTAGGGGTCCACTGTCCTCAGTGTCAGCAGAAAGAGAGAAGACAAGGAATCTGGGGGCTAAAAAGCTCTTTACAGACCTAGTAAGGATATTTTAGAGTTTTTATGTTCAAGTCTGTCCTCAGTGAAATAATTTCTGGCTGAAAATGGTACTGACTGCTCTGGCAGCTGCTCCAGCACTCAGGTAACAGAAAAGGAAGGGGAGAAATATGAGTTTATCCTGGGCCTGAAGCATTTCCTCCAGCCACTGTTCCTCCAAGGCAGCCACTCCAGCTGTGATCCCTGGTGTCTGCTTTGTGCTGGGACAAGGCGTTTGGATGCCTGGCTGCAGTGGGAAAATACAGGGCATTTTATTGACCTGTAGGAAATTTGTCTCCTATTTATCCTGTAGGAAATGCCAGGCCTGGCTGGCACAGGGCTGCTGGAGGATCTGTGCTCAGTCTGGCTCTGCGGGGCCCTTCCTCATGAATTGTTTGCTCATTTTGCCCAGAGTCAGGCAAAGATGCTATCAGGGCTGGGTTCGTTTGTAATATTAACTTAGACTGGAGCATCTTCAGCACAAGGTTTCTGCAAGACCCGGAGCTAGTGAGAGAATCAAGACTGGGGATGGACAGAAGAAGGAAATCAAGCTAAAAAATTAATTCCCAGGCACTCCTTGGTTTGAGGCTTCTGAGTCAGAAAGACTAAAGCTGGACAGGTGCTGCAGGAAGCAAAGGGATCAGGGAATACAGAGCCCACAGTGGGATCTTTGCCTCTTCCCCAAGGGGGAGATTTCTGCAGTTCCCAGAGGGATAAGTCCGCTCTTATGGGGGTTGCTGGTTGTCCAGGGACTCCTGTCCTGCTGCCCATTTCCCTGTGGCCCTAAGACTGACCACTAGGATTTTAAAGTTTTGATTTTAAAGCTAGGCCTATTTCCATATGGGAATGTAGAGCCCTGACCTCACAGGTGTCCCACTTCACGTTGCTGCACTCTGTCCTAATGAGGCACTGGGACTCTCTGAGCTCCCTGCTTTGACCCTGTTTCCATGCAGGCATTTCCAGGCTGGCTGCTCCCTTTCCAGGCAGGATTCCTGCAGCCCAGTGGCTCATTTGGCTGAGATNTTCCCAGAGCTCTGAAACTGTAATTTGTGGGAAACTGGGATGTGGTGGATCTGAACAGAGCTACAACTGTTGGAAACTCTCTTCAGGGTCTCACATCCCTGGAACCAGCCCAGTTTTCCACAAAGAGGATGGAGCTGGTCCCAGACCTTCAAACTCCATCAGTGCAAGGCTTTCCTCTCCTACCCACCCACAAGGGTGTATAGAGCTGCCTGAGGTCTGCAAGGGTCTCACTCTGGCCAGGAATTCTCAGAGGGGCTTTAACGCCCAGTGGGAGTCTGCTCCTCTCAGGAACGTCACTGAGGGCTCACTGAAGCCCTAAAACCACCCAAGCAGCCTCATTTGCTCACAGGAACTCAGAAAAGGAGATTTACCAAATTGTAAAAACATTTATGGTTTCAGGTTCAGCAAAACAAACCAAAAATTTTAAATGCTGTTGCTTTCAGTTGAAAAATGACCCTTCAGGGGTGCCCCACCAAAATCTCCTTCTGCTTTAAATCGGTTGCCATTGTTTTTTGAGACTATTCTGATGGAAATACAGATTACAGAGGGTTCTGAGTGAGCAGCATGGTCAATGGAGATTTTGAAATTTATGGCAAATTTGCAATAAATTATTTATTACAAATATAATCAGTTATTTTTGTGGACCAGTTTGCATGGAAGGAAGCCCCGAGGAGACGTCTGTGTCCGTGTGTGTGTCTGTTTTCATCATCCCCACACAATCCTTTCTCTGTGAGCTCTGTGAGGGACTCAGTCATGGACACAGAGAAGGAAAGCCCTTTCCAATGGGTCTACGAAGAGCACATTCCAGAAAGGAAAATATTTACAGCAGAGAGCCTGAACTTCGTTGTTTCCATGCAGCACCTCCTTCTGAATCAGCTGATCAGTAATAATAATGATAATTGTGCACTGAAAAAAGCAAAAATTCTCCTTCAGCACTTCCAAAGCCTTGGAGAACCAGTGAAGATGGGAAAAGGTGATGCTGGAGGGGCTGTTTCCTTGTGAGTGCCCATCCTCTGCTCTGGGGAAGGGAGGAGACGCTCTAGGGTTGGGTCCCTTCATGTGTTGGATGCCGGAGCTGGCCCCTCTCTGCTCCCTAGGAGGGTTACACTGCTCACACACATCCCTGCCTCCCTGGCTGCCCTGTCCCTTCTGCGCCCTTTCCTGGGTTGCTCCCGCCCGTGGGATCAACTTCTTCGTCCTGGCGAGGTTTAATGCCATTTCTAATGCCATTTCCCGAGACTGCAGCAGTCTGCTCTCCTTGGTCTCTGCTCAGCACCTTGGTCAGCGCCAGCAGAAAGTCTGAGTGCGCCCATCCGTCCCTGCCGCTGCACGGCCCGTCCCAGCAGGGGAGTGACTCCCGGGTGCCAGCTGATTGCCAGCGCCGTGCTGAGCTCTGCATTTCACTCACTGGGGGCGGGCGGGGGCTGGGGGGAGGAGTTGTCCTTGTGCTGTGCTTCATTCAGACACAAAACTAAGCCGTGAGGAATGAAAGCTCCTTGAAAGCTGGACAGGTGCTGCTTTGTGCTTGCATCCATCCAACAGGCTTTTGTGGGAGGCACGGGGAATTTACATCTTTCCACGGATTCTGGTGGGGTGGTGGGGTCTGTGTTATGGGAATTGGAGTAAAACCAGGTAGAAAGAGGATTCAGACCCTGCTGCAGAGGAGCAGACTTCCCTTGGAAGGAATATGGGAGAGTCAGCAATCAAACCAACAGGGCAGGGGTGGAGTCCCCATCCCTGGAAGGGCTTAGCAGCTGTGGGGATGTGGCACTTGGGGACATGGGTTAGTGATGGGTTCATGATTGGCCTCCATGACCTTAGAGGGCTTTTACAACCTGAGTGATTCCATGACAAGTCTCCTTTAGACCCACAAGGCTTTGGTGTATCAGGATGGAGCTTTACCCCAAATTTTGGTCAGCAGTGCTGGATGCACCGAGCGAATGCTCAGTCCTGCCAGCCCAGGGGTGTCCAACAAGGGGCTGCACTGAGGGGCTCCTCCACTCTGCTGGCTACAGGCACTTGAGTAGTTTGAGCTTCTCATGAAGGCCAAATTTATGAGAAGCTGACTGCTCACTGATTGGGACATTGAACAAACCCATTCCTGGTCTTATTCTGGTGTCCAGCTGTTTGTGGCCCCTAGGCCCTGGTCCCACAGCAGCCCTGCAGAGCTGGGGTGGAGCAGTGATGTTGTAGGGAGCTCTTTGAACATTGCAGATGGTTTTGTGTAGTTTGGGTCAGGAATGAGTCCAGCTGCACCTCCCTCCACTCTGCACACACAGGGCACTGCAGCAGCACAGCTCCTCCAGATGTGCCTCTGGACATGGGGCTGTCCTTCCCCTCCCCTCCCATCTCCTCCCCTCGGGAGCAGTCCAGGAAAGGACGCAGCATTCAACAGAATCATCGAGATTGGAAAAGCTCTCCAAGATCACCGAGTCCAACCTGTGACCTCTCCCCACCTCGTCACCAGTCCAGAGACCTGGGTGCCATGTCCAGGCCTTCCTTGGGCACCTCCAGGGATGGGGACCATCCAAACCTCCCTGGGCAGCCCCTGCCAAGGCCTGATCACCCTTTCCATGGATAAATTCCTCCTGATGTCCAACCTGAGCCTGCCCTGGCACAGCTTGAGGCCCTTTCCTCTCATCCTGTGGATTTGAAGGGTCCCATCCTGCTTGGCCTTCTCCTGGGATCAGCTGCTGCTTCTCTGATTCCCTGGAGCCTCTGGACTTCCCCTGTACAATGTGTTTTGCCTGAGGCCTTTTTCTCACTGCCTGAGCTGATAAAAGGCAGAACTCACTTCTTTTGTGTGCAGGGCTGAAATCTGATTGATCCTTCCATGCCTGGCTCTCCGGGTGAGGTGTGTGATAGTCTGGCTTTTC
The DNA here is from genome assembly GCA_013399835.1 of Leptocoma aspasia. Taxonomy (NCBI): domain Eukaryota; kingdom Metazoa; phylum Chordata; class Aves; order Passeriformes; family Nectariniidae; genus Leptocoma; species Leptocoma aspasia. The sequence goes on from VXAX01000711.1 coordinate 18,914, forward strand.
ATTCTGTTATCCCTCCAGATTTTATTTCTCATTCCAGTGAGAATCTTTAAATTGCACTCTTTGGACAATAATTACCAGCAGAATCATGTCTTCTTTTCGTGAATTTTAATGCTGTGTCTAAGCCTGGACGCAGCTCCTTTTGGAGCCCTTTTTCAGGGGACTTTGCCCCTGTTGTTCTAAATTCCTTCTTTTCCCTGTGATTTTGGGATGATCCCTCCAAATCAAGCATGCAGCATTACTGCAAAAGCTTAAATCCTTGAAAGAGACATTTCCACCCTTAGATTTGCTCTCGTAACTCCACAGTTGTGGCTTCACCATCAGCCACACCTTTGCCTTCCCCAGCTTTCAGGATCCACCAAGAAAATCTCCCCATGGAATTGCAGTTACTACAGACGTCCTCAGGCAATGGGCTGGGTGGGAAGTGAGGTTGGGATGGGGTTTTCCTCCTTTTTTCAACCAAAGTTGATAAATGCAGGTGTGTGTGCAGGTGAGATGCCTTTGGAACCCCCAGCATCCAGTTCTGAGCTGCATCCTGAAGTTGGCAGCATTTTGCTTCAGGAGTTTTGCATTTTAAAGCATTCCCTGCATCCAGGCCTGTCTGGACAAATAGTTATTTTTGGAGATTTTTGTGGCTCTCACACAAGATCCAGCAAACCCAGGCCTTTCTCCAGTGTCAGCACCTCCCTGTGCCGCCACTTCAGCCTCTCACCAAAACCAGGGCTGTGCAGGGATGATCGGATCTCCCGGGTTTGCTCTGACAGCCCTGAGGGGCAGAGGATGGATCAGCTGGTGTTGTGTCCTTGGCATCCTTGCAAAGGAGATGCTCAGATGGCTATTCCAGGAATACAGACCTGGATAAGATCCCACTGGACTCCTTTTTTCAAGGCTCCCAAAGCATTTTTTCTGCCCTCATTATTGCTCCAGAGCTTTAGTCTGTGGCTGTTCCATGTCCTCTGATTCCAACCCCAAACACTGCCATGTCCAGGTGGTGCTACAGAGCACTTGGGCCCCACAGATGAAGCTCTCAAGTGCCCCCTGAAGAGTCTGGAGGGGTCCAAGCCTCTGGAAAGCTTTAGTAGGGATGTCGCCCAGCACCACAGGGCAATGCCAATACCTGCCACACCTGTGTGAGGAGCAGAGGGGGAGCAGCCAGGCTGTGCCCTCCCACGGGGAAAAGCTGAAGTCCTACTGGGGTATGGCTGCAATCTCAGCTCAGCGCTTTCCTTCTGCAAGAACACCTTTGATTTATGAGCTCTACGTGGGCTTTAATCACAAGCTGTGGGTAGGGCCCTGGAGGTGCTGCCACCCTGCCCAGCAGAGTTGCTCTGTCCAGGGGGAACACAGCACCTCACCTGCTCCCTCCATCCAAGCAGAGAATGACACAAACAATCTGGTAGATTTTGGGCATTTGTGGAGAATTCTGATTTTTTCAGCACAATTCCCACATCCCCTGCCCCAGCACTGAGGTTTCCTGGGATGGACTGAGGCTCCATGGCCCCTACTTGGTATAAAACACATTACGCACCTTGCCAAGGATTTCCCTTGTTGGAAATAGAGTGTCCATGAGGAACTGTCCCCATTGTTCCTGGGGTGACAGTGATGAGGGGCTGAGCAAGCAAAGCATGGCCCCAGCCAGCCCCACACCTGAGCTGGGGAGGGCCGGAGAGAGACACTCCAAACTTTGGCCACTTCTTTCTGATGTTTTTAAGAGAGGCGATTCACAAGCGCCAGGGAAGTCCTAAAACCATGAATGTCATTATCTCTGGAAGTATTGCTGGCCCCTGTGCAGAAGGGAAGAGAAGTGTCCCACTGGAAGTGTCCAAGGCCAGGCTGGACGGGGCTTGGAGCACCTTGGGACAGTGGAAGTTGTCCCTGTGGAAGTGGCAGGGGGTGGCACTGGATGGGCTTTAATATTCTTCCAACCCAAACCATTGTGTGATTCTGTGATTCCATGAGTCAGTGACTTTCCTGAGCCCAGCATGTCTTGAATCAAGCACCTGCAGAATTGGTGACCAGGTCTGCAGGTGCCCCAGGGCCATAAGCCTCTTACCACACCTGCTGGACTGCCAGGGCAGATCTGCTTTGTGCCACTCAGCCCCCAGCCCCACCAATGGTGACAATCGGGGTCCCCAGGCACAGGGCTCAGGCTCAGCTGCCACAATTTGCTGGTAGTGTGCAGCAGCTCATTTCCTGCTCTGTGGATTTTACCAGAAATTGCCTTCTTTATTGTCATGTTTGTTTCACATCAATAAGAGATAACAGGCAGCACTGGACTGGGAGAAGATCCCTGGGAGAAATTTCCCCTTGGAAAGAAGAGAACAAAATAAATACTACAAAGGATAAATCCACAGAATGGGTTTAATCCCTGAATTTAGCAGTGAGATGTTCCAAGATCTCATGGGATAGTTTGGGTTGGAAAGGATCTTTAAAGGCCATCTAGTCCAACCCCTGCAATGAGCAGAGACATCTTCAACTGGACCATCAACCAGATCTTCCAGACGTTGCCCAACATTCCCAGCATCCCAGAGCTGACCAGCCCTGCAGAGCCCCAGCAGGACCCAGGTGCCACTGCAAGGCTGCATTTGCAGATGTTTTGCTGTGACTGTCCCCCTCAGCATCCCCAGCCTGACCTGCCAGCCTGGATCCTGTGGCAGGGTCACAGCACAGCTCCCAGCAGAGCCCGGGATCCTGTCGCCCTGTGGCTTTGCCCACCTGAGTTCCAGCAGGAATCATGACAGAGGAGAGGCTGTGCCAGGAGGATGTGAGGTGCAGGCTGCTCTTCCCAAAGGAAATGCAGAACCCCTCTGGGACACCAGGCAGGCAGTGATGCTCCTTCTGGCCCAACACTCGTGAAGAAGAACCAAGTAGGATGAAGCCCCCAGTGGAAAGAGCAGGAGAAATCCAGCTAAAAAATGATTCCCAAATACAAGACAGACATTGGCCACTCTTCTCATTTCCTACTGCTGGAGGAGGGAGTTGTGTTCCCACCCTTGTGGGACAGACAAGGGGCTCCTCCAACGTGCAGAAAGCCAGGACAGAGGCTCTGGTGGAAGTTCCACCTCATCCCAGAGTTCAGCACTGCAACACCCATAAACTCTGGAGCCAGGGGAGCAGAACTCTGTGCCTGCTGTGGCAACCCTGCTGTGAACATGAGCTTCATTGCTTGGGAAAGAAGCCCTGCGATGCACTCCTAGATTCCTCACCTCTGGAAATGGGTGAAGATGTTCCATTTTTAGCAAACCAGCACCTGGCACTCTGCGTGAGGCCAGCACTGCTCCTAGGGCTGCAGTTCTTCCTGAGCAGAGCAAAATCCTTGGTTCAGGTCCTTGAGGAAGCTCAGGTGCCTTTTTCTTTGTGTGAGGAGCCTTGCAGCCATTGGAGTGTTTGCTTCCATGTTTCTCCTTGGATGTTCAGGCCTGAATTTGCATTTTCAAGTCCCACAGCTCTGCCTCTTCAGTGGGAAGTGCTCACCCAGGGAGGGGAGCATGCGGGATAACGAGAGTGTGTGGATCATGCTGGGAGCAAAGCAGCTCATTCATCCCCTGAAGTGCTGCTCAGTGTTTGTGATGAGCTCTGCCACGCCAAGGATCCACTTCAGGGAGGGGTGGATAAAACCCCATGGCCTGGGCCATGTGATCATGTCTGGATCACAGCTCATTTTATGCAAGGAACAAGTCAGGGGCAGGACTCCTGGTGTGTTCCCAGGTTTATTCCCACTGTCTTGGTTTGGCAGGACACCCACAAAATTGCTTCTGTCCTTCCTTCAAGGGAGGAAAGAAGGAAAAGCAAAGGAGATTCCTGTCTCAGCTGTAATTTCTATCAGCAGCAGAGCAGCCAAGGTGCATCTTGTTCTTCCCAAGTCACCCTCCTCATCCTGCACAGTACATTTTCTGTGCAGTGGGATGGCATTTTCCCAGCTGGGACGAGGGTTTGGGTGAGGTGACAGAAAGGGAAAGGTGTGCCAGGGACAAGATGAGGATAAGAAAGAATCTGTTACAACTCAGAGAGCCACCGACTAAACCAAACCAGGGGTAAAGATTCAGCCGTGGGGACACAGGGGGAAGGAAAAGAGTTGTTTACAAGCTTTTTTATTTCTATTCCATCTGGCCCGGTCACTGAGTTCCTCCTCTCCCAGAAATGTGGTTATTCAAGTTTACATTCTAATAAAGCTGGATTTCAAGTTTAAAAACCCCTTTGGTCTTTGGAGAGAGTTCACTCAAGCAAAGGTGTGGGCAGGCACTCTCTGCTCTCTGTTTTGGGAGCCCAGGGCCCTGCAGAGCCCTCCCAGGGACTCTGCCACGTGGGGCTGGAGCAGGATCCAGGGGCAGGATCCAGGAGGATTCCTGGCACAGACCAGAGAGGAGGGAGAGGCGAGGAAGCCGCTGGATGAGGGTGATGAGGGGTCTGGGAGCCCGCTCTGGCTCAGATTAGCTCCTTGATTACTGCGCTGTGCTCTCATCAGAGGAGAAGAGGGTTTGATCAAAGGCAGAGAGGAGTATTCATTAGAGAGGCTCAGATGATGTGAAGTAACTAAACTCATCCTCTGAGCTGGGCAGCTTAACCCTTGGGGAAGGGCTGCTCTCCCATCCCCCTGTTCCAGCAGCAGCTCCCAGCACAGGCAGACCTTGGAGGAGGCCCTGGAGCTCAGAGAAGTTCCAGGACTGGCACTCAAGCCCAGATGTTTGTCCTCACCACAGATTCTGTCTCTTTCTGTCACAATTTACCTGAGGATGAAGGCTCTTCCAAACCCACACCCAGTGGGAGAAGTAGAATGGGAAACCTCCAGCAATCCTGTGCACAATCAGCCCCCAAAACCTGATTTGAGTGTGTGATTTAAGAGTGTGTGTTCAGCTTTCTGCTGAGGCTGCTGCAGTTCTGCTGCTGCTGGAGAAGGACAATTCTCCTCCTGCTCCATCTCCCCTTGGTGCATAACCCCGCACAAGCTGTTAGCTTTGAAACCAGCATCTTCCAGGAGATCAAACAACTCCTTTTGCTCAGCTCTCCCCAGATTTGCCTCCAGAGCCTGGCATGTTTAAAAGTGGAAATAATTGCTTGGGTTTTATCTGTCCAAACAGAGCTCTGTGTGAGTAAATTCATCCCATCTTCTCCTGCTCCCCAGAGATCGATGTCTTGGTTGTCTTTGCAGCTGACAGAGAGAAATTGGCTTTCTTTCAGGGCACAGGGAGGCCTCTGCTATTGGAGATGTCTGAAGAAATGCAGCTTGAGCTGCTCCCAGGAGCATTCCTGCTCCCCACTGACACTGGGATCCCAGACAAGTTGTTCTGAAGGAGGAGAGGAGAGGAGAGGAGAGGAGAGGAGAGGAGAGGAGAGGAGAGGAGAGGAGAGGAGCCAGTATGTGCCCTGGGCAGCAGGGCAGGTGTGGAAAAGCAGAATGTAGAATGGAGTTAGGGAACCACAGGAATGTGTAAAACAATCCTGGGGCAGGACTGACAGCAGAACTCCTCCCTTTCCCATGGGATTCTTCACCCAGGGATGGGTATCAGGGAGAGCTGGGCAGTCACTCCTCAGAGCTGGACTCCCAGAGCGCCCAGCCCTTCCCTCTCACCCACCACCTCCTCCTCCCTGCTTTCTTTTAGTCATTAAAATTCAAATTGTGCTCAATCTTCTGCAGACTCAGAATGTGCCCAGAGCCTGTCCTGGGGGAGCCATCCCTGGGCATCCCTGGGCTCTCCCAGCCAATTTCCTACACTGCCAACAATACCAGTGTCCACTAGGTGCTGGTCCTGCCAAAACCAGGCTCTAATTGGACTGCAGAGAGTGTCCTTCACAGAATGATCAGTGCTGGGACACTGCTGGTAGGAGGAAGTTTTGTCCAGGCTCTGGATGAGCTGGATCTTACACCCTCTGCCTTGGAAGAGAGCTCCAAAGGAGCCTTAAGTTTTAGCTGTTATATTTTTCAGATTCTTTACTGCCTTAGTATGTAACTCTGAACTTCATATAAAGTGTTAGCAGGTTCTCTTCACAGCTCAGTCACACAAAACAATCCTTTTCCAGCCCGAGAATCAAGGACACCATTGCAGCTTCAGGCCCAAAGAGTGCAAACAACGGCAAATTGAGGAGAGCAAACTGGGAGGATGGGACTTCATTACCTGAAGTTGTAATTGGACAATTAACCCCAATATGGAAATGGACCAAAACTTATAAAAGTGTGAAAACTCATGACCGTGCATCCATCTTGGGTATAGCCACGGCCAGGCTCTTGTACTGCCCAAGGTGTATCCTTTGAAGGCCTTTAATAAACACCTACTTTATTCCTTTAACTTTGTCTAGCCTCTGTTCTAGGTAGCCTCTTTAGGCATCACAAGTGCTCATGCATTTACAGGTGAGGAGAAGAATGGACACAGGATATTTTAATCCTGATATTCCTTAATATCCAAGGGCTTTGCACTGCAGTGAATGTCACCCTCAGCCAGGCATCCAGTGCAGAGCATCCCTTGGTTCCAAGTTCAACCCCTCTCTGTGGGTTTACAGTAACCCCTCAGGACAAGGCCAGGATTTTCCTGGGAAAAGGGGGCTTTTCCCAGGTGTTAAGACCTGAGCTGTTCAAGGTCTAACAGAGCTCTCCTCCGAGTGCACAGAGAGCAAACCAAGAAAGCCAAACAGGAAACAAATGGACACCTGGCCTGGGCAGGGCCGAATTGCTGGAGAGAATCTGTTGGCTGACTTCAGGGTCCATAGGTGGGAGATCAGGGAAAAGTTCTTCCCCCAGAGGGTGCTGGCACTGCCCAGGCTCCCCAGGGAATGGGCACAGCCCCGAGGCTGCCAGAGCTCCAGGAGCCTTTGGACAGCGCTGCCAGGGATGGACAGGGTGACATTGTTGGGGGGTCTGGGCAGGGACAGGAGCTGGAATGAATGATCCTGTGGGTCCCTTCAGCTCAGGATATTCCATGATTCTGTGATTCTAAAAAGAGATGTAACAAAATGATCCCTCAAGACAATCATGGACTGTGAGACTTTATCCCTGCTCTTTGACCTTGCACTGCTGGGATGTGCTGCTGGGATGAGGAATCCACCCTTTCATCACCCACCTCCTGAGGAACCTTGGCAGAAGTGAGGAGTTCAGTGCTCACCCTGCACAGCTGAAGCAAGGCTTGAAGATGATGGGAACAGAGCCTTGTACAGCTCCTCTCACTTCTTTGGCTTTTCTTTCCCTGCCTTGTCCCTCTTACCCCTTTCCTTATTTCTCTCCTTGCACAGGATCCTGGCTTTGCTGGGTGTAACTGCATCCTTTGGGGTATGGATGAGGCCCTGGAAGGGTTAAGCAGGTTCCTGGGTGATGGCCCTTTGCCAGATCCCCAAGAACGGCTCACTGGATGTACTGAAGCTGTTCCTCCAACACTGACTTGCCATTTGATCTCTCACCAGAGACAGATTTTCTGCTTTGCTGCTCTTTCGGGCCATGTTAACGTCATTTGAGCCTTGTTTTGCCTCATAGAAAGCAGAATCAAATTCCAGCAGTGGCAGCACCTCAGCCTGGTATCATTGCATTGATTTATTCCTCCTGCCCCAAAAGCACAGTTATTGCTTTCTGTAATAACGTCACAGAGCCTTCAGACAAGCAGCCTTGCTCTATTAAGGGTTTCTGTGGCTGAAGAAAAGTGAGTAAGAGATGCTGTTACAAGAGAGGGCTTTATAGGCTCCAAATTCCCTTCCCCCCTCCCCAAATTCCTCATTAAAGCTGACATTGGCTCTCCCTGGTCATTGCCAGGAGAATTCCACAAGTGCCACTCTGGGATGTGACCGTGTCTTCTCTGCACCCAATGGTGCTCAGAAACCAGTTAATCCATCAGGAGAAGTGTGTGGGAAGCAAAGGCATGGAGAGGGCATGGGAAGGATTTCAGCAGCCAAAGGAGTTTGGGAAGTGTTGCAGGGCTGTGGCAGAGAGGAAGGACAGAGAAGAGGAGGAGGGACAGAGGGGGACAGAACTGAGAAAGGACCAAGAGCTATAGGAAACGCTGGGAGATGCATGGCCACCGGATAAAGTTACCTGGGACTGGGAACTCCAGGGAATTCCCACCCCTGAGCTCCCAGAGAGCTGCATTACATGACCTTTGAACCAAGTCCTTCAAGTTTCTCCCAAAGCAGCCCTGGACAGACAAAAACTTCATCCCTGTGTCCCCCAGGTTCTTGTTCCTGCTATGTCTATCCTGGCCTGGCTGCCAGGACACGTGGATCGTTCTCCCTGGAAATCAGGCTGTGTGTGCATCCCTGCCCATGGTCCCTTGGAATGCCACAGGCTGGGCTGGTGTCTTTGGTGTACAAATCTCCTCAGAGGATGGAAAACCCGAGGGGAAAGGAAAGCACTGAAACTCCTGACCCAAGATTTTGGGACCCCTGAGGCCAAGAGGCAGCCTGAGCTCTCAACCCTGCTCTGGGTAATGATTGCAAAACATTTTTTTTCCTGTAGCCTCTCCAGTGCTTACTTCCAGGGGAGGAAGAAGTCCAAGGAGAAGGCAAGAGGCTTCAGGAAGAGACCTTGGATTGTCCCCCATCGATTCATAACTCCCATGTCAATGCTTCATGCCCTGACCTGGCACAAACATGGTGATCTCAGGCCCCCAAAAATCAGATTATTATTGCAAAATATCCAAGCACCTGGAGTTCAAGTCCATCCCAGCCTCCACCGCATTGCTTTCCTTCCTGAAGAATGTGAAGAAAGAAAAACAGTGAAGACAATCCCCTTATAAGGACCAGGCCTTTGCCTCCACTAAGGACAACGCACAGGCCCCTGCAGGTGCAGAGGAGATCAGCAGTGCCTTTCTTCTCCAAGGATTTCCCAACTTTTTCCCAGAGACAGACTGTGCTCATTGCCCTGGGAATAAACATGGCAAGACTTTTTGTGCTTGGGGCTCCACAAGTCCCACTCTGGGATGTGACATGGTATTCTTTGTACCCTCAGATCCCAGTTAATCTATCAGGAGAAATCTGTGGGAAGCAGAGACCCTGGAGGGGGCATGGGAAGATTAAAGCAGCCAAGAAAATTCTGATTTATCAAGCTGGACTGCTGTCCACTCTTCATAGAATCACAGAATCATGGAATGGTTTGGGTGGGAAGGGACCTTAAAGCCCATCCCGTCCCACCCCACACCTTCCACTATCCCAGGGTGCTCCAAACCCCATCCAGCCTGGCCTTGGACACTTACAGGGATCCACAGCTTCCCTTGGCAACCTTTTCCAGTTCTTCTTGGAGGTCTCTGGATCTTAATTCTCTGCCAGCAGCTCTATTACCCCCTTCCTCAGCAATGAAAATATAAGCATTCCCCACACTGGATGTCATCTCTCTCCTGGCCACAAGTGGCAGGAAAATACAGACCAGAGACTTGGAAAATCCAGCCAAAGCTCTGGGAAGAGCCAGCCAGGTCTGGGATCCCACCTTGGCATGCCTGGCATATCAAGGTTACACAGGACCCCTCTGAAGTCCCCAATGCTTGGGAAAGGTGTCTGCCTTCTCCCCTTCCTCCTCCTATTGGGAATGGCTTGGGATTTCCTCCAGGCAGCTGTGGCAGGAACAGGAGCAGTTACAGCCCCCACATGAGGCACAGAGAGAGAAATTCCAGCCCTGCCAAGGCAGGAGTCAAACCTCGTTAGTGTTATTGCACATTAGAGACAGTCATTATCTAACAGCAAAGGTACTGCACCCAATACGGGGTAATTTATTCTGGACCTCGTTATGATGGATAAAGATTAATTAATCACCGTGCTGGAAGTTAGTGGTTGCCTACAGAGCCATGATCATGACCTGATTATCTTTAATATAGGCGAAGAGAGAGCAGTCCCCACCAATTCATGTCTATAACACACTCACACCGTGCTTTAAACAGACTCATTTCCCAAAGCTGGGCAAAATGAGCACTGGAATTAATTTGGAGGGAAATTGGAATAAAAAAAAAAAGTGACTGAAGACACAAAGTTCTTTCATGAGGGATGATTAGTTCAGAATTTCACCCCAAAGAAAGATGATTTTGCCTGAAAGTCTGCACTGGTTTAGTGGCCAAGGGAAGGAACTGTTAAAATAAAAATGTCACATGGACAGACTGGAGACAGGGAAAAAATTATGGTTACTGGGATGAAGTGCAGGAAGGAATTGATATGGAAAACTGAAGACAACAATATTAATAATAAAAAATAATCCCTAGCTGGCAGGTTGGTGAGCAATGTGGGGTTTCTGAAGGGGTGTTTTGGGTTTGCATGGCCAGGTTTGGGGACCAGGGGGGTCACAGGGGTGGCTGCTGTGAGGAGCTGCCAGAACCTTCCCCCGTGTCTAGCAGAGCCAATTCTCTGTGGCTCCAGGACAGCCCCTTGTCTTGGTTTGAAAAAGATAGGTGTCTGCTAAGGAAGGCAGGAGCCTCCTTTAAAATGGAAAATGTAAACCTCCTCCCTCTGAATTATTGCAACTTTGAAATTAAGGGGTTCTCAGGCAAAGATATGGGAGTAGGAATNCTGCAGCCCAGGAGATTGATCCACCTCTTTCTACCCCTGCTCCCATGGGGACCAAGCCCATCATCCTCCTGAACAGGGAACATTCCCAGCTCCACTCTAGGAATGCTGATAGGGAATGGAGACAGCACTGCTGGTTTTGAGAGGAGCCCGTGTGCCGGTCATTTCCTGCTTGCAGCGAATGCAGAGCTCCCTCATCAATTCCCACCACTCCAAACACTTGACTCAGGTCTCTGACAACATTATGCTGTCCAAAATAATGAGATTTTAAAAATTAATAAACTCAGGTGCTGTTTATTTGCCTTCTATTTTTTGGGGGGGATGTTAGGAATTGTGTTTCCAGCTTTTCTCTGCAGTCACAAGCTTGGCTCTGATATGATTTTCATTCAGGACCGAGTGTCCCATGTAATCCCCTGACTCTTGCAGCTGGGGCTGTGAGAGAAGAATGGCTCTCTGAGGGCTGAATCATCAGAGCAGCCAGCCCTGGGTACCTTTCTCCAGCTGGGAAAGGAAGGCTGGGGCTGGGGCTGGGGACAGGGATAGGGGTGGGGATGGGGATGCTCCTGAGAACACTGAGGACCTGGAAATTATTGAATCCCTTCACCTGCAAATGCTTCACCTCTGGGTTTGGTGATCCTGCCTGTGGCACAGGGGGATTCTGCTCCTCAGCAAATCCCAGGATAGAACTTCCCACCATGGGATTGGTCAGAGCATTCCTGCACCCACAGACTAAGCAGGGTTTGAAGCTCTCATGGGGAGGTCAGGAGGAGCTGCCTGGTCCCACTTGCCTGGTCCCACCTGGCCACTGCTGCCACAGGTGTCCTCGCAGAGAGGGAAATTACTTCTCTGCCTGTGATGGCAAAGCCAACATCTGCTGAGTTTGGCTGTGATGTGGGGCAGGGTAACACTTGGAAACACCCAAACAATCCCACACCATGGAATGGTTTGGGTTGGAAGGGACCTTACAGCTCATCCAGTCCCACCCCTGCCATGGGCAGGGACACCTTCCACTACCCCAGGCTGCTCCATCCAGCCTGGCCTTGGACACCTCCAGGGATTGGGCAATACCCAAAGCTTGATGAATTTCAGCAGATTTAAACATTTGCCCAGTAAATAACACCAAATTCTCACTTGTCCTTTGTCCTTTTCCCACTGAGAGTTCACTTCCTCACCTTGCTAGCACTGCTGCTGGGAACCCTCTATTTCCCCAAAGGAGCAGGGCAGGACTGGCTCCACAGCTGTCCTTCTCCTTGTCCTTATGTCACTGTTGAGTCCAGGTCTGATCTCTTTCCAAGTGCACCACCCCAAGGGATGGGATTCAGTCCTGTGCTTCTCCTTCAGCCCCATCAGACAGATATGCTGAGAAGCTCCACAGGAGAAATGAATATTTTTTCTGAAAGCTGAGGTACATGAGATGAACAGGTTGCCCAGAGCCACTCCTGGTTCCTGGCAGTGTCCAAGGCCAGGTTGGACGGGGCTTGGAGTCACTTGGGATAGTGAAAGGTGTCCCTGCCCATGGCAGGGGTGGCACTGGATGGTCTTTAAGGTCCTTTCCCACCCAAATGATCCTGGGATTCTCTGAAGTCCCAACATCCCAGCAATAAATGTGTGTGTGCTGACCCCTCCCAGTGTCCAGTTCTCTTTGTTTGTACTCCACAAACAAACAGGCGTGGGTGAGGAGAGAGGCTGTGGCTGTCCCTGGAGATTCCTGCTTTTCCCAGGATTAACGAGGGTGTCCAGCCAGGTTTCAGGGCTCATGTCCAGCCCAGGACTCTGCAGCCATGCGGGAGCAGCTCTGACTCATCCTGGCCTGGATCAGCTCCAGGACGTCTCTGCAGTCCCCAGAGCAGAGACCTTAAGAAAAGGATCTTTGGTAAATGTCAACATTTGTGCACATATTTGTTTCCTGTTTTGTATCCCTGACAAACCGCACAGCCAGGGTTTGATGGTGCTTTGATGGATTAAAGTCAGTTTTATTCTTCTTTTGCTTTGCCATGCTGTCAGAATGGATAATGCAGATTCCCACACGGCAGCACGTCCCCCTGGGAAAAGAAAGCCCTGACATCAGCCTGGCTGGATTCCAAGGCTCCTGCCAGGCCTCTGCGAGGCAGGCAGCTCTCCAGAGCCCAGCACTTGGGCTTGGGACACCTGGCTGGAAAAGCAGGAGTTACAAACTCCCTAAACCTTGCTCCTTTTGGCTGGGGGCGAGTCCTGGGCAGCCCCTCCCCACTGACAGACACCTGCAGGGTGGCACCTAAACCAGGTGTGTGTGCAGGGGTGAAGCTCTGTGCCAAGCAGGTCAGAGAGCAGGCAGAGTTCCTCACTGTGAGATGACAGGACAGGTAAAGGTTTTTCAAAACAATGCTGAGCATAAAAAACTTTGCAATTTATAGCACAGCTCAGTTCACAGTCCGAGAGGCCCAGAGGGACCTGTGTATATAACACAGAAATACATCCATCCACACCATGAATCTGATTATGTTTGAACACAGAGTCATAGAATAATTAACGTTGGAAAAGCCCTCTAAGATCTTCAAGCCCAGCCATTAACCCAGCACTGCCAGGTTCCACCAAACCCACCAAGCCACGACCCATCTACCACTCTTTTTATCTCTTTTTATCCATCTGCTGTCTCAGTTTTGTTATTTTTATCAAATCTAATTTGTCACTTCTGTTTCCTCCTGGTACCATCAGAGGTTTCTCCAGCTCAGTGCCTCTGTTGGCTGTTCCCTCATTAGTGGGGGGTCCCTCATTAAAAAGGTTTGCACCAGTGCTTTGTGGCTGCTGCAGTCCCTCCTGGGGCTGGGGGTGTTGGTGGAAGCCAGGGGGAGGCAAATGCCAGCTGAGAGCCTGATTTGGCACAGGAAGGAGCTGGGGGCACACAGAGGCACTTGCAGGAAGGAGGAACACAAGAGTGACACGGCCTTTGGGGAGGGTTAAAGAGAAAAAAGAGCCTGAGGTCTGTGAGGAAAAGGAGGTGGGACAGCAGGAGATGGGGTTAGAAGGACTTGTGGATGAAGATTGGCTGAGCCTGGACAAGTGTGGTACTTGGTGGGTTCAGGCAGCATGGGAATAATGGCCTTGCTCTGCTGGGCTGGGTTAGCAAAGTGCTGCAGAACCTCTGTGCCCAAAAAATGGACCAGAGCCCGTGAGGGGAGGTTCCAGCCAGCCCTGAACAAACCTTTGTGCCCAAAAAAAGGACCAGAGCCCATGAGGGAAGGTTTCAGCCTGCCCTGAACAAAGCCTGAGGAGCAGGAGGAGGCAGCTGGTGCTGCTCAATTCAGGTTCTCTCCTGTGCAGGACGGACTCAGCTCTGCTCCCCTGAGCTGTGCCACAGGAGGTCTGGAACGTCCCGGGGACCTTGGATCTCCATCTGGAGATGTCCCTGAGACAATGACCACAGGACAGGGAAGGCCTGGGAAGCACCTCTGGTTTTGGGGAAACTGGTAGGTAGGAGCCTATGGGTGGGAGCTCTGAAGGGTAAAGGAGCTCAGGAAACCCAGCGGTGTTCCAGGAGAGCTGCCCCAGCAGAAGAATGATTTCTTCAGCTTTCAGGAAAGTCAGAAGTCCAGTTTGGCTAAAGAGGGAGCTCCTGCCTGAGCTCCAGCACAGGAGGACACTCAGAGGAGGGGGAAGAGCTGGGAAAGGTGGGATACAGAAGCACTGCCCCAGGATGCAGGTGAGGTGTTGGGAGAGCCAAAGCTCACCTTGAACTGAAGGCTCCAAGGGATTGCAGGCATGACCATGAAAAGGGCAGGGAAAACCAAGGGGGCTGGGACTGGGATGGGTCATGGACAGGGATGCAGAAAAGGCTCACACAATGCCTCCTTTCCATCTGTTCCTGTTGACAAGGACTCTCAGGACTCTGGACTTGGATAGGGGTTTCCAGGAGAACAGCTCTCAGTACTAGAGGGGGATCAAGTCAGGAATCCCTCGAGGAATTCAAACCCACCTCAGTCTGTTGGACAAAGCAGGACATATTTAGGGTGCTCAGCAGCCAGATACTGGCACCGTCAGACCACTCTGTCACTTCTCAGGAAGGTGAAAGAGCTCAGAGGAGACCCCCAAGAGCTGCAGGGAGCCTCCTGCCACAGCCAGGTCTGGAGGAGAGGCTGAAGGAGAAGCTGGAACCACAGCTTCCTCAGATTCCCTCTGGAGCAGGAGGTGAAGGTGCCACGGCCTGGAGAGCCTGCATCAGCTGCCTCCAGCTCTGAGCAAAGCTCACCTTGCAGAGCCCCTGGAGGCAGTGGGGAAGGCTCGGGAGAGCAGCTGGGGGCAGCAGGAGGGGGCAAACGGCGTCACTGCCCCAGCCTGGCACTGGTACCAGGGACAGAACCAGTGCGAAGCCTTGAGTTTATAGCTCATGTGAGATCTCTGGGTGATGGAAAAGAACCAGCTGGGATTTGTCAGAAACAAATCATTGCAAATCAAAGCCATTTTTTTTGACAGTAACTGGCCCAGTGGATAAAGAGAAGCAATAGATGCAAAATCTCTTGACTTTAAGGCTGTTAACAGAGCACAAGAGGATGTTCCCTGAGCAAAGCAGGGAAACAGATCCAAATTTCTTGAGAGGATGGGGGTCAAGCAGGTGAAGGCTGTTCACAGAGAGCTCCTCCAAAGCTCTGTCCAAGCAGGAGGGCTGTTCAGACAGGACTGGCCTGAGACTGATCCTGTATTCAGTTTTAATTCCTGGTTTACAGGATGGAATAGGGAGGCTGAGCCCTGTGAAGAATGCCCAGCTGGAATGAAGGGCACGATTCAAACTAGAGTGGCTTGGATGAAATGCAAATGCTCTAAAAACAGTCACTTAAAAGGGGCTGTGGAGAGGATGGAGCCAAACTCTCCTCAGGGCTGCATAATGAGGTTTAATAGAAAATGGGTATGAGTTGCAACTGGGAAAATTTCCAGGGGAATTTTCAGGACCAGAGAAGTGGGGAAAATCACTTTCAGGACCAGAGAGGTGGGGAAAATCTCAATCCCTGGGATTTTTCTAAACCAAATCTGGGAAGCCTGGTCCAGGTTTAGAGTTAGCCCTACTTAGAGCACAAGATGGAAGGAGAGACCTTCAGAGGTCCCTGGCAACCAAAATCTTTCTCTTACTCTACGACAACAACTCAGCTGGGCATTTGCCACCCTCAGCTGTTCTGGGCCAGGCTGGATGGGGCTTGGAGCAACCTGGGATAGTGGAAGGTGTCCCTGCCTAGGGGTGGCACTGGATGGGCTTTAAGGTTCCTTCCAACCCAAATCATTCCAGGACTGCACGATTCCATGATTTAGGGCCTGAATAGCTCAGGAGAGAAGGAGCAGCTGTGCAGAAGGCAAAGAAACTTCAGAGTAGCTGAGAGAGGAAATCCAGTGCCCCCCAAAAGGGATAATCCCTCAGGCCAAGCAGACTGGCTGCAGGATTTTGTTCCCTTCCCGAGGGATGAGATCCTGGTCCCTGCTCTTCGACCAACCCTCTCCAGCATTTCTAACAGCACCCCTGCTTTGGAAGGCCATGGGTGACTGTGAGTGAATTCCTTATCCCAGCAGGAGATGTTTTCTAGGCCACTGCTCCTGGTTTTCACACTTGTAAAGGTTTTAAGTTGTTTTCCCTATTTGCATGACAAATATCGCACAATTTTTGGACACACTGAGCTGTATCCCCAGATTCCTCTTCTCTCAGGCTGAATGCAGCTGCATAGCAAAGATTCTCTCCCTGAGCCTGCTTCTCCCTGGGATTAAACCAAGAAATTTTCAGTAATGCACAGATATCTCTCAGGTAGATATATTATTTTTCTTTTCACAGTGCCCAGGATTGTCCACAGGGGGAAGAAAAGGGGGAAGGGAAAGGAGAAGAGAGAAAAGAGAGAAGAGAGGAGAAAACAGAAGGTTCCTCACTGGGCAGGACCAAAGGTGAAGCTGGGTTTGGAAAGGCTCCCTGGACCTCAGCATGAGGGTCAGAGAAGCAGGGGCTCAACCAGCTGCACTTGGCTTTGGGCTGCAGAGCAGGGGAGGAGCCCTAGAGCTGGGATAAGGGGCTGAGGGCAGGTGGGATGTGGTGGCTCAGTGCTGTGCTCAGGTGTGGCAGGTCTGGAGGAGCAGCCAAACCTCTCCTCCTAGGGCTCCACCTTCCACCACCCTATTTCTGTTCATATCTGCCTGGAGCAGAGGGCAGATAAATTCCTGGTGAGCTCTTAGGAAAGTTATCCACGTTAGGACACAGAGTCACCTGCACTGAGGGACATCCCACTTTTAGTGGCAGGGTTGGACATAAGTGCCTGGGTCTGTGCCAGCCCTGAGCTGCTGGGGATCTCACTGACCCCCCCGTCGAGGGTTGATACAAAATGCTCTGACTTTTCCTCACAACAGGCAAAGAGCCTGACTCCTCCAGGAATCCATCCCTGCCTCCCATCCTGCTCACACAGCTCCAGGCTGGCTGTTGGAGACTCTTCCCCAATTAACAAATCCCTACCAAAGGTCTTGACTCCTTTTCATCTTTTCATTTGGCTAAAAGGACACGAGCAAACTCTCCAAGGTCTCGTATCAAACCCTGGCCGATGCTGTATCTCCAGTTCCTTCCTCCATTGAACAGTGGTGAGTATATGCTGGATTTACACAGCCTCTCCCATATTCTCAGAATCATGGAATGGGTTGGGTGGGAAGGGACATCCAACCCATCCAGTGCCACCCCTGCCATGGGCAGGGACACCTTCCACTGTCCCAGGCTGCTCCAAGCCCTGTCCAGCCTGGCCTTGGGCACTGCCAGGGATCCAGGGGCAGCCACAGCTGCTCTGGGCACCCTGTGCCAGGGCCTGCCCACCCTCCCAGGGAACAATTCCTTCCCAATATCCCATCCATCCCTGCCCTCTGGCAGTGGGAAGCCATTCCCTGTGTCCTGTCCCTCCATCCCTTGTCCCCAGTCCCTCTCCAGCTCTTTTTTAGCCTCCTTTAGGTGCTGGTGTTCTCCCGAAGGAGCAGAGTTGCAGCACCACCCCCTGCCAGCCTGGTAAGGAGACGTGTGTGCCATGTCCCCTCCAGGGCTTCCAGGGACAGCTCAGCTGGCTGGGGCACAGCGAATTTGCTTCCCAGCTGAGGATTACAAAAGAGGTTTAGAAACATTTATTTGGGAGTTTTTTTAAAGCTTTTGTATTCTGCTCCAATGGTGCTTCTCTCCAAGCAGAATGACCTNTGAAATCCCTGGAAGAGCCGGGCTCCTTGTGCAGTTCAAATGCTGCACTTGGCTGACTAAGACACAGCCTCTCCTGCTGGGCTTTTGCATGGATTCAGGAGCTTAAACTGGATTTCCACCAAGGACAGGTGCTCTGGGTCCCCAGTCAAGGAAGGGAGCATTTCACTGGGGCTGCAGACCAGGAGTCACCTCCTTTGCCTTAATTGCTTAATTCCTGCTCAGTGCAGGCAGGCAGCAGCAGATGCAGGCTGGGAGCTGCTCCATTAACATTCCCTGGGCTTTCTGCAGCAGGCACAGACAGAGCAGGGCAGCCACGGTGTAATTAAAGGGCCATTCATCCAAATGTTACATTTCCATCTCCTCGAGTGCTATCAGGAGCTCTGGCCGGGCAGAGGATGCCAGTGCTGATTAAATGTTCAGCTGTGACCATCTGGCAGTGCCGAGCCTGGGAATGATCCTGGCCCAGCAGCTGGGTCCCAGCATGTCCCAGTCAGTGCTGGGATGAGAACGATGTGGGAGCAACCTCCTCAAACCAGGCACAGATGGGGAACTGGGGAGCTTGGAAAGGGAGTGTGTGTTTGGAGGGGGAAGTTTGAGATGATTTTCACAGACTCACAGAATGTTCTGAGCTGGAAGGGACCCAAAGGACCATCAAGTGAATGGCCCATGTAGGGATGTGTGAATGGCCCGTGTAGGGATGGAACCCACTGTGGGTTATCAGCACCATGCTCTGACCAGCTGAGCCAGTCCCAGTTCATCCATGGACAAAAGCTGCAGCTGGGCTCCATCCCTGATGGAATCAGTGCTGTGAGAGGAGTCAGGATGGCAGCCTGAGCCGAGCTGGGATGGGCAGGGGGAGCTCCCCAGCTCTGCCCTGGCTCCCTGCCCATCCCGGGCTTTTGTGGGAACGGAGCCAGGTCATTCCATGTGCACAGGGTGTCCCAGTAGGGCCTGAGGGGGCTGATGAGGTCAGGGAGCACAGCTATCAGCCATCCACATGGGGCTCAGGGAGATCCCAAACAGCTCAGTGCTGTCATTGGTGTCCAATCCTGCCACTACACAGTGGGATGTCCTTCAGTGTGGGGTGACCCTGAGACCTCATGGGGATAACCTCCCTAGAGCTCACCGGGGGTTAATCTGCTCATCCCAGCCCTTGGTGGGGATGGAGACAGGGCATTCCACCTGCAGGGTGTCCCAGTGAGGCCCCAGGGGGCTGAAAGGATCAAGGAGCACTGGGAGCAGGGCTTTGTCTCCCTTGCTGCCTCTGAATTATCTGCACCCCACAAGCCTGGCAAAGGGAGGGGGAACATCCCCCACCCTCTCCAGGGCACAGAGGGCTCTGGCCACCTTGACAGGTCCCTGCAGCCCCTCCAGAATGGCTGCTGGCCCAGTTTCACCTCTTCCAGAAGTGCCTGCTGAAATAACCATGGGCCATCAGCGTCCTGGTGGCATCAGGCTCTGGGTGCTGAAAACCAGTCTGGGTTCCTCTGGAGATAATTAGGCCATGCTCAGGCTGGTGGGTGCCAGGTGATTTCTCAGCTGTGGTGGCTCCTTCTCAGGGTCACATCAGTGTGGACACAGGGGGCCCTGCCAGGGAATCTCCCCAGCTATGAAATCAGACAGAGGCCTCAAAGCAAGCGAGCACTGGCAGTGTCAGGAGGCAGCAGAGCTGCAGTTGTTGGTGTTTTCTTAAGGAAAAAAACCACAGAACATTCTCCCACCTCCAGGCTCCATCCCAGGGATGCAGGCAATGACACATGGCTGCCTCGAGTCTCTGCTGCTCCAGGAGAAGGAGCTGGATTAACAGGAAACACCCCTTTGGCTTCTCCTGTGCTGTCATCCCCAAGAGACACAATTCCTGCTTGGAAGGGGCAGGAGGGCAATGCTTGGTGCACTGCTGGAGGCACTTGGGTGTGTGGGGAAGGGTCCCATGTAGGATCCAGGAGAAACCAGAGCAGACACAGTGGCCACTTCACAGCTTCAGCCACTCTGGATGACAGCATCCCAGGAGGGGTCAGCTCGGAAAGGATCTCTGGGAGTCACTGGTGCCACCTCCCTGCTCCAGCTCCAAAGGGCACAGCAGTGTGTGCACACAGCTCTGCAATGTCCCCAGGGACAGACCCCACAGCCTCTCTGGGCTCTGCTCAGGGCTGGGCACTGCCCAGGGCAGAAGTTCTGCCTCCTGTGCAGGGAATTGCTGGGCTCAGCCCCTGCCCGTGGCTCTGGTGCCATTGCTGGGNTCAGGCCCTCCCTCAGCTCCACAGCCTTTAGGTACTGGAAGGGGCTCTGGGGTCTCTCAGAACACCCCCAGCTCTCCCACCCTGGCTACATAGAGAGGAATAAACAGACATGTCTAGAATTTCTACACACCACACAGACTTTGGGCCTGCCATGCCAGTCCTGCAACCCCACCAGGACCAGAGAAATTTTCCATTCCAGCTCCTCTAGGAATCAGCATGTGTGCAGGCAATCCAGGGTCAAATATGACCTTGGTGACCTGAAGGATGGAGATCAGACAGGTGAAGGATATTAGGAGCTTACAGGGTGTCAGAGAGAAGAGGAGCTGCTGGGGCTTCCTACTGGCAGAGGGCAGGGATGGATGGGATATGGGGAAGGAATTGTTTCCTGTGAGGGTGGGCAGGTCCTGGCACAGGGTGCCCAGAGAAGCTGTGGCTGCCCCTGGATCCCTGGAAGTGTCCAAGGCCAGGATGGACAGGGCTTGGAGCAGCCTGGGACAGTGGAAGGTGTTCCTGCCCATGGCAGAGGTGGCACTGCATGGGCTTTAAGGTCCCTGCCAAACCAAAACAGTCTGATTCTGTGATTTTTGTGACAGTCAGCTCTTGATCCCCCTTTCCCTCCACACCCAACCTCCCTCCTCCCTGCCTGGCTGTTCACAAAGCTGGGAGAGGCCTCGTTATGCTTAGAGCAAAAGAGTACCATGTTTTTCCCAATGCCCCATTCAGCCTGAAGGAACTGAGCACTGGGAGCTGCAGGAACTGGGCACTGGGCACTGCAGGAAGTGGGAGCTGCAGGAACTGGGCACTGGGAGCTGCAGGAACTGGGCACTGCAGGAACTGGGCACTGGGCACTGCAGGAACTGGGAGCTGCAGGAACTGGGCACTGGGCACTGCAGGAATCAGGCCCATGGGATGCTCTTCCCTCCTGTTTCCCCAGTTCAGACACACCCCACTGATTGCAGCCCTGCCCCTTCTGCCCCCACCAGCACTACTTGTGAGAGATGCACAAGTGCTGGGAGTGGCCGTGTGTTCCCTCCAGGAGCAAAGCTCTGCGCTGGCTCGGGGCTCCCAAACAAGCAGCAGAGCAGCAATGGGCTGCAGGAGCCTGCAGCAGGCCTCCAGCAAAGGCTGGCTTTGTGATGAATGCCCAGGGAAGGCTGAGCATGTTAAGCAGAGCTCTGGGTGGCCACTCTTACACGTGTCTTTCTTTAGCAGGAACTTGTAAGGGGCAGCTGCTTTTTCCTGGTGTGAAATAAGGAAAAAAGACATGACATTTAATGCTTCTCATGGCACCATCGTGTACTATCTAGAGCTGCATTCTTTCAGCAAGGTCTGATAAAAATAATGAGCAGGTGACTCTCCTTGCAATTTCTTGAATTTATTTTCGATGTCCTTAACTGCTTCATTACACAGAGTGCTGACAGCAGCACTCACCTGCTCCAGGCAGGTGTATTTACAAAGATTTTCCTTTGAGGACCAGATATCCCATGGAAAGCCTCCAGGAATTGATCTGAATGGGCCAAACGCTCCTGGTTTGTGTCACTGCAAACCTGCAGAGCCACTGGGACATAACTCATGTAGTGAAGCCAGAGCTCAGCTGGGGAAAGTTCAGCCCTAGACTCCAGGCTGTGCCTGGATTTCCTCAAACTCCACATTACAAAATAGGGTCTGGAGCCCCAGGAGAGGCTGAGGGAGCTGGAAAGGGGCTCAGCCTGGAGAAAAGGAGGCTCAGGGGGGACCTTGTGGCTCTGCACAACTCCCTGCCAGGAGGGGACAGCTGGGGGGGTCGGGCTCTGCTCCCAGGGAACAGGGACAGGAGGAGAGGGAACGGCCTCAGGCTGGGCCAGGGGAGGCTCAGGGTGGAGACCAGCAGGAATTTCCCATGGAAAGGGTTGTCAGGCCTTGGCAAGGGTCCTCCAGTAAGGTTTTAGAGTCCCCATCCCTGGAGGTGTCCAAGGAAGGACTGGAGGTGGCACTCAGTGCTCTGGGCTGGTGACAAGGTGAGCATTGGGCACAGCTTGGAGTCGATGGGCTGGGAGGGCTTTTCCAACCTCAGGGATTCTGGAATTCTAGGAAAATGTCTGTGAGCACCCAACACACTGAGCCATTGAGGAGGAAAAGGCCAATGCCAGAGACATCTGGCATTTATTTGGGAAAAATTGCCTTGGTTTTAAAGCCTGGGTTTTCAGCAGCATTGTGATGTGGATTCATAGAATATCACCTTGTAGATATTCTATGAATCCACATATTATTCTATTCAAGCCAGAGAACCTCCATCCTTCTCTTTCTAGATCCACGACCAACACCCAACTCAGCCTGGCAACTGCATGGCTTCCCCATCTCTGGGGAGACGCCATCTCTGCTCTTGTGCCATGGCAGTGTCTGACACGAGCCTTCAGCCACTGCCAGTGTTCCACTGCTCTGCCTCCAGTGTCCCTGGGACCTTCCTCTTGTCCTTATAGGGGTCAGGTATCACCCAATTTGTTCCACTGACCTCGGCCTGGGTCATCCTCTCCAGAAACCCCACAGCTCTTCTCAGCAGGGTTAATTCCACCTCTGTCCCCACAGCCTTGATTGCACATCAGGTCATGTCCCCACATTCACTGAGAGCTGCCCCCAGGCAGGGACAGCTCCTCCCGAGGGCAGCTCCAATCTCTGCTCTGGGACAGGAGCCAGGGAACGGCTGGGGCTGGGCCAGGGCAGGCTCAGGCTGGAGATCAGGGAAAGGTTCTTCCCCCAGAGGGTGCTGGCACTGCCCAGGCTCCCCAGGGAATGGGCACGGCCCCGAGGCTGCCAGAGCTCCAGGAGCCTTTGGACAGAGCTCCAGGGATGGACAGGGTGGGGTTGTTGGGGTGTCTGGGCAGGGACAGAGGCTGGGCTGGGTGATCCTGGGGATCCCTCCCAATTTAGGGCATTCTGGGATTCTCCCCGTAGAACTGTTTTTTGTCCAGTCTGGCATTTTTCCCTCTATTCAGGAGAGCAGGATTAACAGGATGACTTTTAGAACCTACTTTTAGGTGCTTGCACAGAGAAAGAAGATGTGCAGGTTTTGATGGATAAATCCAGTTTTTCTTTCCTATTTACCCAGAATACCAAAGCTTTTCTGTTTCTCCTGTGAAAGACCAGGCAACCTGAGAGTTCAAAAATTATTTTTTTAAAAAGTCATCATTTTTGATTAAAATTTTGATTAAAAATAATCAGTTTTTTTCAGAGATTTTTCTAAATGTCCTTGAATTCTACAGATTTTTTCCTTCTGCCCTCTTTCCCTCCTTCCTCCCCTGCTCCTGAGCCCTGCTAAAGATAAAGCCACTTCCCAGTAGCCATAAATATCCACAAATTTAACTCCAAGCTGTTTGAACTATTTGTAGGACTCCTGTTGACTCTGCTGATGGCAGCAGCCAGGGGCCCTGAGCAGGAAATGAGCAGCCTGTGAGCACCACGCACCAGCTGGGGACCAGCTTCTGTGGGAGCCTGGGGAGGTCCTGAGTCCATCTGGGATGCCAAGGCCAGACCATAAAAGCTTCCTGCTTGGAGCCCATCCTGGCTGCTGCTCAGCCCCACCCCTTGCCAGGGAACTCCTTGCTCCTTCTTGCATCCCAGCAGCCCCCCGAGGGCAGGAGATGGGGACTGGGCCTGTGTTTGCAAATTTGCTTCAATTAATATTGGGTTAATTAACTTGAAATACAAATAATCTGGTTTTTTCTGTCATTTTGTGGATTTTCAATGAGTTCCCAGTGGCACAGTTTGCCCACAACTCTGTGAACTCCTGGGAGGCACCTGGGGTGCTGCAATCAGTGTTTTCCTCCCCTGGATTGCCCAGTGACCGCCCATGACAGCCCCGGCTCAACCCGTGCCAGGGAAAACCCTCCCAGTGCTTGCAGCACCAGGACTGGGGTTTGAGGTCCTCCAGGAGAGCAGCATAGCCCAGCAGAGGACACATCTCACAGCTCCTGGTGTCCACTCCAGACTGACCACTGCTCTCAGCACTGCCAGGTGCCCAGGCCCGTCCTGTCCACGTCTGACAAACAATGCTGGTGGCCACTCCAGCGTTCCCTGGTTTTGACTCTTCCTGCAGCTCCCTGCTCCTGCCCAAGGGGCCCAAAGCCAGGGGCTCTGTGTCCCTTGCCCTCTGCCTTTAAGCCATCTGATGGTCAGGTCTCCAGGGTTTCAAGCCTTGCTCTACACACCAACTTCCCCCAAAAGTTTTAGGTGAGCTGCAGGTGACATCCCGTGACTCCAGTGCCTGGAACCGCCCCAAACCCACCCCTGTTCCTGCTGTGTGCTCTGGGTGACCTCCCATGGGCTGTTTATTCCCAGAGCCAGCTGATCCCTCCTCTCCTCCTGCTCAGGATGTCCCAGCTGGTCAGATTCAGGGTGCAGGATGGATTGGTGGCACAGGGCTGAGACCTGGCAAAGTGGGGGAGCCCAGCAGGGAAAAGCAGGTTGCTCTCCCCGCTGGGAATCCAGGCTCAGGAGGTGTCCCTGAGGGGCAGAATGGAAAATCTAGATAGTTGACCCACTGGTGGTGGAAGCAATAGCAGCAGGCATTGTTATAACACATTTCTGGATCCAGGTGTGATAGAAACCTTCAGTCAGTGGGGGGAGCAGAGACTCTCCCCTGCTGGGAGCCGTGGGAATGGGAATCCACTAATGGGAGAAGGGTTATGAGGCCCTGGCACAGAGCAGCTGTGGCTGCCCCTGGATCCCTGGCAGTGTCCCAGGCCAGGCTGAACGGGGCTTGGAGCAGCCTGGGACAGTGGAAGGTGTTCTGCCCATGGCAGGGGTGGGACTGGCTGGCCTTTAAGGTCCCTTCCCATCCAAACTGTTCTGTGATTCTGTAAAATTAAAATCCCCCCAAACCTGGAGAGCCCAGAGCAGCTTCTCACCTCTCTGCATTCCACTGGATCAAGGGAACTGCTCTGCCATGGAAAGATCATCGGCTGTTGCAGATACATTAAGTCCCTTAATCCCTTAAATGTCTCCAGGCTTTATCTCGAGATGGCATCTTGTAAATTTGTGCTGTTTGGATCCTCACTAACCTGCTCTTGGGCAGTGCCAGGGGTGGGTGATGCTGCAGGTGAGAGGCTCAGTGTGACAATCGCCAGTTCCTGTGACCCAAGAGGACGTGGCTGTGGCACTGGACAACCCCCTAGCCAGCCCACGAACAGCACAGAGCCCTGGAACACACTTTGTTTGCTTGCTGTGA
Organism: Leptocoma aspasia; assembly: GCA_013399835.1. Taxonomy (NCBI): domain Eukaryota; kingdom Metazoa; phylum Chordata; class Aves; order Passeriformes; family Nectariniidae; genus Leptocoma; species Leptocoma aspasia. The sequence continues at coordinate 43,986 of VXAX01000711.1, forward strand.
TGTGTGATTGTGGTTAAGTGTAGAGAGTCTGCAGCCCCAGATTAGATTAAGATTATTTGTGAAGGCTTTTTCTTTACATATGTTTGCCCTCGTGCTGCACAGCTGTGGGCAAAGCCTCTCTGAGCTACTAATCCCCTGCACAGCTGTGCAGGCTGGTGTGCTGCTCCTGCCAGGCTGGGCAGCCCTGGCAGTTCAGAGCATCCTCCTTCCTGCATTTAAACTCCAGCAGTCTCCTGCTGAGCCTCCAGCCTTGGTCCCCTCCCATGGGCTTGAGCTCCAGGTGTGCCCCAGGTGCCTTGGAGCTCTTCCCCCAGAGGGTGCTGGCACTGCCCAGGCTCCCCAGGGAATGGGCACGGCCCCGAGGCTGCCAGAGCTCCAGGAGCACTCCCAGGGATGCCCAGGGTGGGATCCTATGGGTCCCTTGAGCTCAGGATATTCTGTGATTGCATGAATTCCTTTCGGAGTCAGGTTACAGAATCACACAATCACAGAATGTCCTCCCTGGAAGGGACCCACAGGATCATCCAGCCCAACTCCTGACCATGCACAGACCCCCCAACAATGCCACCCTGTCCATCCCTGGCAGCGCTGGCCAAATGGTCCCAGAGCTCTGGCAGCCTCGGGGCCGTGCCCATTCCCTGGCCACTGTGACAGGAGTTTTCCTGTGCTGGTTTGCAGATGCTCACATGGAGCTCTGTGACCTCCTGCCTCTGCCCTCGTCTCTGGCATCTCTTCCCCTGAGTTTGCCAGGATTCCTCAGCGATGCTTTATCAGTTCATCAGTGGCTGCTTCAAATGAAACATTTGCTGAACACCTGGAACTGGACTCAGCTTTGGGGTGGTGCTGAGTTATACTCTGGTTTAAACTTCAGGTGAAAGAAGAGTGAATATGACACACAAAACATCAGTGAGGGTCCTTCCCTACATCCATGGAATCATTAACTTGGAAAAGGCCTCCAAGCCTTTGATTGAATCCCACCATGGTCACTAAACCATGTCCCCAGTTGCCACTTCTCATTCTTTCACCATTTCCAGGGATGGGGATTCCACCACTGCCCTGGCTCTCCTAGGCCAAGTTCCTGCACTCATTTTTCTCTCCAGACCCAGCTGAGAACTCCCCAGAGGAATCACAAGCTCTTGTTAAAACACACAGGTGACTTTGGCAATTGCTGGCCCAGCTGAGGTGAGCCCTGAGCCTGGAGACCCCTTAGGCAGCACAGCCTTGCAGGAAAGGTTTTTTACATCCCAAGGATTCTGAGAATGGTCTGTCTGTAGGGATTTGAAGAGCAGGACATGGGTGACTGTGCCTTGCTGGGAATGGGGTGTTTCCTGGAGCCTTGGGGAGCCTCCAGCTCCTGTGTCCTGTCCAGGGGCACTTTGCCAGGTGGGATTTGGGCAGAACAGTGCAGGGATGAGACACCTGCAGTGACAAACCCCCGCTGGCCCCTCTGCATGGGAAATGGGGGTCCCACCCTGCCTGTCCTCTGCATGGGAAAGGCACCTTTAAATAGCTGAGAAGCCCCCTTGACTCTGTGCCCAAAACCATAGTGAAAGAGGCTCCATCTTTCCATCTCTGACAAATCAATACTGTCTGGGCACTGGAGATCCCAGCTTAATGAAGTTCTAATTACTAATTTAATAGTCAGAATAAAACTCTCTCAGGTTGTAAAGAGAAAGGCCACTCCCCCTTGAAGGTGAATACAGCCATGAGCAGAAAGATAGTCTAAAATACAATCCAAGAGTTAAAGCATCTTAACGGAGTCTTCTCAAAAGGCTGAAGGTACCTCTCAGTCTTTTCTGTGCATTGGTTCCTCTGTTTGTGATTCCTTAGACCCAGCAGCTTCCTGTCAAAGCCAAAATTTATTGCAAGGAGAATGCTGATAACAAAAGTTCAAGTGCTGCAGTTGAAATCTGTCTCTTCTTCTTGGAAAGCCCTTGCAAAAAAAAAAAAAAAAAAAAAACAACAAAAACCACCACCAACAAAATGCATAGAAATAAAGCTAAGAAATGCAGCATTTGGAGCCAGAAAATGAAAGGCAAAAGCTGTGGTTGCTCTGCATCTTCATCTCACTGCCCTGGCTAAGGTTTCCCTTTCCATTAGTGCATTATTTAGCAGCTAAAATGTAAGAGAGGGTGGGAGCTGACAGGCAGAGCCTGTTCTGGTTACAGGGCTGTATTTCCTCTTGCACCCACCAGGATGCAAGAGATGGATCACCAGGAATGAGGGCTCACCTGAGGGTGGATGCAGTGGTTGAACACGGGAATGGGGTGGGAAGGGACAGCCCGGATCCAGAGCACACCGACTGCAGGGGAGAAACCAGACCTGGCACATCACCTGTGTGAGCTGGGACACAGGGACCCCCAGGGATCATCCAGCCCAGCCCCTGTCCCTGCCCAGACACCCCAACAACCCCACCCTGTCCATCCCTGGCAGCGCTGTCCAAAGGCTCCTGGAGCTCTGGCAGCCTCGGGGCCATGCCCATTCCCTGGGGAGCCTGGGCAGTGCCAGCACCCTCTGGGGGAAGAACCTTTCCCTGATCTCCAGCCTGAGCCTGCCCTGGCCCAGCTCCAGCCGTTCCCTGGCTCCTGTCCTGCTCACCACAGAGCAGAGTTCAGTGCCTGCCCCTCCTCTTCCCCAAGAGATTTCTTCTGTGGACACCTGAGCTCCTTCCCTCCATGCTGTGCTGCCTCTGGGAGCTGAGGAGTTCTGGAGAACGATCCCAGGACAAGGTGCCAGCTGTCAAACTGGAGAACAGGGGACACTGCTCTGACAGGTCCCACCCATGCTGGCCTGGCAGCACCACAGCACCCTCCAGCCCTCACTGTGACCCTGCAGCCAAGGCTGGGGAGGAGGACTGGAGCTCCTGCCCTTATTTTTTGGTGCCTGGCACATTCCCAGGGCACTGGCATCCCTGCATTGGCTCGATGTGCTGGGAAACTGAGTCCCCAGTGCCAGCACAGATCTGTACACCAGCTATCCTCACTGGACTCAGCAGCAGGACAGGTGACAGCTCCAAGAGCTCTTCCTGTGCCTATTTCTCCCCTGAAAGCTGTTCTTCCCTGTTTTCTGGGCTCCAGGGCTGCCTGGGCTCAGCCGTGGTGCAGTGGTGGGTATTGACGTGCCTCAATATTCATGGCCCCATAAAGCTGTTTTATGGTGATATAATAACCCTAAATATGGCACTATTGGCAACAGAGAGTTTGCAGTTCTGAGTGCTCTATCCTCAGTGAAATAAATGCCCCCCAGTCATCAACAGAGGAGCTGGACGTCAAGCAAACAGCAGCTTTTCAATCCCTCTCCCCGCTGCAGCTTCACAAGGTATCAATATATCTATTGGAGTCCTTTGTGAGCAAGGCATAAATCTGGGCGTTTGTTTGCCGGGAACAAATGCTTTATTATTAGCAAATTGTAAAGCAGGGGCGAAGCGCTCTGCTAACGAGTGCCCGATCTACAATGCTAATGGCAGCTGGCTCCAGCTCACGCTCACGCCCCTCCTGTAAACACCTCCGTGGGAGCGAGCAGCATCTCCCGGTGACTGATAGCCCAGCCTTCCCTCCCGCTCCTGCTGCCGCTTCAGCTGCCGAAAATCTCTGCAAGCGCTCCAGGCCTGGCAGACGAGCACGGGGAAGAGCTGGGCAACGCTCTCCATTCTGAATGGCAGCGGAGCATTTTGACATCTTGCCAGAATTCCTGAAAAAGGAAGGGGGAAAATCCTTTTTTTTTTTTTTTTCCAGACTGTTGTTATCAGGAGTGAGTGGGGAGCTGTGTTTGCCAGGAGCTGGCAGGCTGCTCACCACCCATGTGAGACGGGGAACACCCTGGGAGATGTTCTGGACATGCTGCAGGGCTCTCCAAAATCCTGAGTGATCAGGGCCCACTTCAGCACCTGCTGCACTTGGAACACCTGGACAGGACTGCCAGGGAAGACCCAGGAGACAGGGGACACCATGAGCTGTCAGCAGCTTTGGGAATTTCCCCAACCCCTCCTTCAGAGGCGCCCAGCTCAGCCCTGGTTCAACGGGAACAGCCCCGCGGTCTTGCCCACCTCCCTGGGAAGGGGAACAGCTCCAGGGCACTGCCACAAGACCCTAAAACTGCAGTTTAAATGAGGTTCCCTCCTGGTTTTCTATTTTCCAGTGCATCACCGTCCTGGTCTGGGGGCCAACCCAGCTGTGATGCTCAGCCTGACTTACAGACTTCCCTGTGCTCCTGGCACCCACCTTCCCTTTCCAGAGACATACACACTGCTGCCATCCCAGGGACCCTGCACCCGTGTGGTTTGCAGAGCTCGGATATTCCCAGCAGCTCCTTGGGAGCACTGCAGAAGGCACCCACCACCCACTCCTGCCAGGGAACAGCAAACTCAGCCAGATATTTGCAAGCTCCATTTGGAATGCTTTGAAACAGCTTCTCAAGTCAGTTTTGGTAAAGCTGTCAGGGATCTTCCCCTGAGAATATTTTCTATATTTCAGAGCACTTTGTCACATGCACACAGGAAGGTGCCCTTCAGAGGTGGCTTCTCTGTTGCTTTAGGGTGACATCAAGTTGTCCATGTGATTCACAGACCCTCTGGAGCTGGAGGAAGAGCAGCCCTAGACACCAAAAGTCCTTCCACACTCAGGCAGTGGTGCAAGAGCTTCCCAGGCTGCAGTTTTCCAGGGCACAGCCCCTCTCCACAAGGCTCTGTTGGAGCAGAGCTGAGCATGGTCCCTGCAACAGCTGTGGGAGATGGAGGAGTTCCCAGGGGCCTCCTCTTGCTGCTCTGCCGGGAGCTCAGACAGTCACAGGTGGGACCAACCAGACACACACTCCTGGGCACTTGCTTAATCCCATTTTCGTGCCCTCTGCCTGCTCTGAGGTGAGTAATTGCATGTGAGGAGCTGAGGCGGGGTGGGATTGAGCCTCAGCCAGACTCCTTCATGGTGTGATGGTTCTCCTTGGCTCCCTGTCCTCGGGACTGCAGCCCAGGGGAAAATGGAAGCGGCAGGAGAGGAAGAGCAGGACTGTGAAAGGTGAGAAAGGTGTGGGGTGGGGGGGCATTAGCCAAAGGGCCAGCTGGGCTCTGGGCTTGGAAAAACATCAAGAGGAGGGATAAGGAATCCCTTCTGTCCTTGCCATCCATCTGCAGGGCTGCCAGTGGTTGTCTCCTCCATACCTGCCCTGTTCCTGCACTGCTCCCTGAGTATCACTCCTGATGGAGAGATGGAGCTGGGACATGGCCACAGCACCACAGCCCCGTTCTACAGGGAAAAGTCCCTTCCAGCCCTGCCCATCATCCCCGGGATTGCCAGGGCAGCAGCACATCTTCCACCCTGCCTCCGCCTCCAGCCCCTCTGCAACCACCCCAGAGCTGCAGTGCTCAGCAAAAATGTCAGGCTGGACATCAGGAGGAATTTCCTCATGGAAAGAAGGGATCAGGCCTTGGCAGGGGCTGCCCAAGGAGGTTTGGAGTGCCCATCCCTGGAGGTGTCCAAGGAAGGCCTGGATGTGGCTCAGTGCTCTGGGCTGGTGACAAGGTGGGGATTGGTAACAGGTTGGAATCAATGACTTTGGAGGGCTTTTCCAGCCTCAGAGATTCTGGGATTCTGTGAATAAAGCCAAGGTTCTCACTTCCAGCAGACTCTGGGCAAAGCCTCCAGCCCTGCAGGAATCTCTCGTGGAGAAAAGCCAAAATTGCAGTTCCTGCAGCATGGAAATGCTCAGGGCTGTCTTGCCTGGCACCTGCAGCAGTCTCAGCCTCGTGCTGGCTTTGCCTGATGTTCCCAGGATCTCATGGATCAACACACAGAGCCCATGGCAGCAGCCCCATGCCAAGCCTTGGCAGTGCTGCTCTTGGAGGGCACAGAGGTGACAGTGGAGCACAAAATGATGCCCTCTCCTCAGCCTGTCATTCCCGAGCTCACGGTCAGTCCGGTGCAATTCCTGCTTCTTATTCCCCCATTCGCGAATTCCCGGCCGGTCCAATGCAGTTCCTGCCTCCCCTGCCCCTGAATTCCCGAATTCCCGAATTCCCGGCCGGTCCAATGCAGTTCCTGCCTCCCCTGCTCCTGAATTCCCGAATTCCCAGCCGGTCCAATGAAGTTCCTGCCTTCCCTGANGAATTCCCGGCCGGTCCAATGAAGTTCCTGCCTTCCCTGATCCCGAATTCCCGAATTCCCGCATTCCCGGCCGGCCCAGTGCAGTTCCTGCTTCCCCTGATCCCGAATTCCCGCATTCCCGGCCGGCCCAGTGCAGTTCCTGCCTCCCCTGCTCCCGACTTCCCGAATTCCCGCATTCCCGGCCGGCGCAGTGCAGTTCCTGCCGTGGCCGCACAGATGGCGCGGGCCCGGCCGCTCCGTGCGCTCGGAGATGAGCACCCCACGGTGCTGGGACAGCGCTCAGCCCTCGGTGACCTGAGTGATTTCCCTCCGTTTCATGCTCAGCGCTGTCACCCAGCATCATCTCCTGCTGTAAAATCCCTGTCTCCCCTGAAATCCCCGTCAGGGGGCTGGGATCGCTGCCTCTGGGCCTGCTGGAGATAAGCGGGGTGCTGCAGCTCTGCTTTGTGCTGTCCCTGCGCCGCTGCCCTCCCGTGTCCCCCGGGGCCGCAGGGCCGGCCCCAGCCCCCTGCCAGGCTCCTCCGTCCCTGCCAGCTCCCCGAGGGCTGCCCCGCCGCTTCCTTCAAACTCGTCCTGTGCTTTACTTTGAAGGCAGCAGGGAGTCAGAATTCCACCCACTGTTCCCTTCTATTCTTGGCCCTCCGCTTCCCTCACCTCCCAACCAAAATCTGTTCTCCTTCTGAAAATGGCTTTGATTTTCTGACGGCGAGAAAGCAGCTCTCCCACGGGGGTTGTGGGGCCGTGGGCTGGCACCCCCGGCTCCGAGCAGCCCGGGCCAGGGGCTGCCCTGGCCCTCCCTGACCCCTCGTCTCCAGCCCCGAGTGCCCGGGGGCTGCGCTGCCCGGGGGCTGCTCTGCCTGGTGGCAGCAGTTCTGCGGCTCCTCCAATCCCTGTTTGTTGCATTTGCCGCCTGCCTTGTGCCAGCACTGCTAAATTTACGGGATTGTGGCTGGGAATTAGCGGTGTGTCCGTGTTTTCCTCCCTTCCTGCCTGCGATTGCCGGGCGAGGCGGAACGCGCTGTTTGTCCCCTTTCCAAGAGTCTCTGTCGAATCAACAAGAACAGATTATTCATCTGCTGCGGGAGGCTAATTGCAAACAGCCAGGAAACAGAAGATTATTTCATTGTGAAGGAATGGGCAGCACTGGCCCTGCACCGTTTGGCAGCACGGGTCAGACCCGAGCTCACACCTGAGCACAGCCCTGGTGCCAGCAGCCTCTGATGGCTCTGGGGTCCCACTAACAGGGACACTGCTCATCGAGGCAGCGGCACAGCCCCGTCAGTCCCAGTCCAAGCAGCACCTGCAGCGCCAGAAACCCCTCCAGCTCATGCCCAGGCACATCTGTAACACCTGCACCAGCTCCCTGAGCTCCTGAGCCTGCACTGGGGGGAATCCTCAGGTGATCTTCAGAGCTCTGAGGTCTCTGGAACACAAAAACCAGTATCCTTGTGCTGCCCATTTTACATCCTTAGCCAAGAGGTGGCACGGACAGCAGCCCCAGGGCAAGCAGGAGCCTCATGAAGGTTCCTCCAGTCCAGGAAAGTGGAAGGGTTTGCTGGAGATGTGGTTTGTGTGTCATTCTCACAGCATCCTCCAGCACTCCTGGTGGCACCTCAGCTCCAGACATTCATGACATTCACCCTGCAGGAGCAGCATGGCCTGAGTGCCATCCCCTCCTCAAGGACTGGCCAGCACAGCCTCGGGAGTGCTGGTCCTGCAGGACATGGGAACAATGGCATTGGATTCCCAGCTCTTGGTGCTGCTGCCAGGGCTCTGAACCAGCAGCTGCTCTGCAGAGAGTCAAGTTTCAATGAGAGGACCTGACTTCCAGGGGCCACTGAGCCTTCCCACAGAGCTGCATTCTGTTTTCCTGCAGCCTTCTGTCTTTTCCTGAAAACCGCTTGCTTTAGGAAGCGACATGGGCACTTCACTTTTCCTGGGGGCACTCCAGGAGCAGTTCTCAGCTGTCACTTCAGTGTCTGCACTGCTCTGTGCAAGGGTGGATGATGGAGGGGCCAGCAGGCCAGGGGGGTTCAGGAGGTGGCCTAATCCCAGGAGCTCTTCTAGGCTCAGGCTGCTGCCAAAACCACACCTCCTTCTCACTGTACTCAGTGGTGTTTTGCAAAAATACTCAATTCCATGACTTTCATTTGCCACTTCCTCTGTGGAATTGGGTGCCCAATTGTTCCCCTGCCCTTTGGCAGTAGAGCAAATCCATGGCCTTGACAGTTTCTAAAGCCTTCATTAAGAGCTGGTTGAACAGCACTGACAGCATTTTCTTGGGGTTATTTCTTAAAGCTGAAATGGTACTGGTAAAGCCTTGAAGGTTCCAGCACATCCCCTGGAAAACCTCTGTGGTCCAGAGCAGCAATAATGCCCCAGTAATTCAGTGGCTGGTGAGCAGGGTTAGCTGGGCTCTAACACCAGCAGCTCCAAAAGGCCAAACCCTGGCATTTGCTGGGGTCGTGGGAGTTTGGGCCAATAATTGCCAAACTGGATCAAAGACAAATCCACCAGATTTGAGCTGTTGAGTATTCCTGCACTCCCCTGAATATAGAGCAAGTTTCAGGGCAGAAAAAAGGGTTTGAAAAAGTCCAGCTTGCCACAGGTTCTCTCCAGGTGATGTCTGGGGTCAAGTTTAATCTTAAACCTCCTTGGAGTGTGAGCAATACTTTGGCTCTCCAATCTTCTGCCCAGTTTGGCACGGTCGGTACTGGAGAATTCTGCTCTGAACTTTGCCCTTCCCTGCAGTCCCACGCATTACATTTTCAGGAAAACACACACTAGAACTGTATTTACTTGTTTAATTCTAACTAAAGAAGACAATACTGCCTTACACCTCTCTGTGAAATGCCTCAGTGTGCTCCAGTCCACTCTGCTGCTTTCCATGGTGAAGTTCAAGACTTGGGACTGACTAAAAGGGCTAAAAACTGAAGAGCCAGACTGTGGCACCTGGAGATCCATGGGGCAGAATGACAAAGCCGCTTAAACCTGGCCTGTCCCAGGTGAAGATCCTGCCTAAGAGGACCCAGGAGCAGCTCAAGCCAATCTTTGCAGATAATGGAACAAGTAATCACTGCTCCACCCCAGCTTCCCATCTTGCACCTTCCTCCAGCTCCATAGGTTTCTCTTTTCCATGTGCAGTTTGTCTGCTCTTTAGCCAGTTTCCCCAGCACCAAGCCATCACAAGTGCCATGCCAAGTGCCATGCCAAGTGCCATGCCAGTCCCAGACGTATCAGGGAGCTGTGCAGGGGGTGGGACACGGAGTCCCTCACATCCCTCAGGCACAGCCTGCTCATGGCTCCCCTTGCCTGGGGCCAAGGGGGGTTCCTCCTGTTGTGCCCCCAGCGACCCTCAGGCTGTTCTTGGGGATCTCCTTCTTCCTCAGGGCCAATTTCTCCTCCTCAGGCTGTTTGGAAGGTTTCAAAGGGTGGCTGGGCACAGTTCCTGGTGCATCACACTGCACCCAGCCCCTCCAGTGCCCTTACCCAGGACTGTCACACCATGCTTGGGCACATCTGGGTCCAGCTTGAAGTTGTGATTTGCCTCCAGCCTGCCCTGCTCCCCTATCCCTGTGTCCTCTCTTTCCCCCATTCCCCATCCCACCTCTGCTTTGGTTCCTGCTACAGGGTGGTTCCTTTTCTTCTTTGTTGATGGCAGCAGTGAAAGGGGAAGAGTCCAATTTTTGGCCTGGAATAGATTTACCTTCAGTGCCCTTGGACAACCCATGGAGCTGGTCCATGTTTGGTAGCAAATCCCCATCAGTGGGGGGAGAAGAGCTGGCCAGGTGTTGATAGGACGCCCTGATCTGTCTCACATCCCTGTGCCTGCCCCAGCACATCTCTGCTCAAGGTACAGGAGCATCCCTGGAAGTCTCTGCAGGCCCTGGAGATTTTCAAGTTAAGACATGAGCTAGAGGAGTAATCCAAAATGAATAATTTATTTTGGTGAATTTTCCTTCCCTCTGTTTACAGATTGTCTCAGAGCAGATTGCAGCTTTCGCACCTCAATTCATTATTGGAAACTATTTGCAGATAGTTCCCGGGCTGCAACTCATTTGCTAACTCTGCTGGGAGCACTGCAGATCTGAAATCAGAGCTGTTGTGACTGGTCAGGTGGTGCTGCCATGCTCCCATTCCTCTGTGAGATGTCAGTGATGCTCGGGATGGAGCTGCAAGGGCTTCTGCTCCCAGTCAAAAATTCCATGTTCATTTTCTGCCAGTGCTCTCCAGCAGCCTTTCTGCAAGTCCCTGCAGCTGCCAGGACAGCCAGGGGCCTTGGGAGAGGAGGGGTCAGCCTTAAAAAGACACAAAGAAATGGAAAACAAACAAACAAGCGAAAAACGTGAGGAGGAGAAGCCGTGTCCCAGTAACTCAAGGCAGAGGAAGTCTGGGCAGCAATGTCCATCCCAGGCTCCACCCCAGTGGAGTCACCGTTGGATTGGAGGAAGAGACAAAGCTGAGCCCTCAAATAGCACAGGGATAACACATGGATTACAGCCCACGCCACCATGTGCTGCCCCTGGGAGCAGCAGAGCCCCTGGAATGCAGAGCTCAGAGCAGTGCCAGAACCTGGAAGATGACCCCAGCTGGATCCTGCTGGTGTGACTGTGCTGCCTATAATCAAAAGAGGAAACTCTTGTAACAGTGCTAAAGTAGTAAAATAAAAAGCAGACCTTTATTTGGAAACTTCCAGGTGTTCCAGTGGTCATGGGCACACCCAGTATTGTATTTTTACAGTTTTATAGGTTTAACAAATTAGCATATCTAACAAATATTGTCCAATGAGAAGAGCAGTTGGTTAGGTAATTTTTCCCCCAACTGGAAACTGGTACTGCCCAACTGGAGTTGGTCCAGGGCTTCTTTGCCCCACTTCTTGTTATGTCTTCTCGAATTCTGATTAGAAAATTGAATGTTCTTCTTGTAGGTCCTCTACTTGAAAATAAGACTAAACAGTATTTCAGGAATGTGTTAGAAGGTTAGCTTCTTGCTCTGAAATGTAAGAGAAAGGATAGGAAAAATACCAGGAGCTGTATAACCACATATTAATGGTCTACAAAGTCACAAATAGATGAAAATACATAAAAACAAAAATCTTCAGGCATCAACTGGGCTGGAGCAGCCATTCTTCAGCTGCTGCTCCCAGGACTCTTCCCACTCCTTAGCAGTGTGTCCAACTGGTGGTGCAGGGACACCCCAGGCTGGGCAGGATGTGCTCACCAGCTCGGACTGAAGGGTGCTGGGGCGCTTTTCATCCCAAGCACCCGCTTGGTCCGGATCCTGTGTCCGCTGGAGGTTTGGCATTCAGGTGGGGGTGAGAGCAGCTGGTGCAGGATGGAGAGGCCGTGGTTGTGCTGGGCTCCCAGGTCCCTGGGACACTCAGCACTCCCAGTTCAGCCCAACTGCCAACACCCATGGAATGCACAGGGCTCCCCTGGCCCAGCTCTGTGGAGGAGCAGCTTTTACTGTCAGGTCTTCATTCAGATTTCACTGCACTTCTCCCCCTCCCCTTGGCTCCCTCTGCATGTGCAGAAGCTCTGGGGTGAGTTGGCCCCAGCTGGACGTTGGGTGCCCACCAAAGCTGCTTTATCAGTGCCCTCTGCAACTGGAAATAGGGGGAGAAAATAAAGGGAGAGGTAAACACTGGGAGAGATCCCTCCCTGGTCACCATCACAGGCACAACAGCCTGAACCTGCAGATAATGATTGAATTTATTACCAAAAAATCAGAGCGGGACACTGAGAATATAATAAATCTTAAAAACAGCTTTCCCCCACCTCTCCCTCCTTCCTGTTCTCTCTGCTCTGGAGCCAGGCTGGGAGAGCTGGGGGTGCTCACCTGGAGAGGAGAAGGCTCCAGGGAGAGCTCAGAGCCCCTTGCAGGGCCTAAAGGGGCTCCAGGAGAGCTGGAGAGGGACTGGGGGCAAGGGGTGGAGGTTCAGGACACAGGGAATGGCTTCCCACTGCCAGAGGGCAGGGATGGATGGGATATTGGAAGGAATTGTTCCCTGGGAGGGTGGGCAGGCCCTGGCACAGGGTGCCCAGAGAAACTGTGGCTGCCCCTGGATCCCTGGAAGTGTCCAAGGCCAGGCTGGACAGGGCTTGGGATAGTGGAAGATGTCCCCCAAACCATTCTGGGATTCCCTGCCTGTTCCCAGCTGCTTCACAGTCAGTGCAGGGCAAGCTCAGGGCAGTTCCAAGCCCAGTGACAGCCCTCAGCCAGGTGAGTCTCCCCAAGGCTGGAAAGGGAGCAGCTTTCTGCAAGAGACGCCTGAGCAGATCAGCAGCCCTTCCTGCAGAGCCTCCTGAAGGATTCCTGGCACATCCCAATCTCAGCAGCACCGCCAGGACCAGGTGGGAACCTTTTACAGAGGGGATTGATGTGTCAGGCTGGAGCAGTGCTGAGATGATTTACAGGAGCAACTCGTCCATGCCGACCCCATTGCTCAGGCAGGAGAGGCCTGAAATGTGAGCGAAATCACGGAGCAGGAGCTGTGAGGGCCATAATTCACTCCAGGGAGGAGCAGCAGCCAGGGGATCACTGGCAATGCAGGGGTGGGTGCACTGACAGAGGGGGAGCTTTTCTCTCCCTGCCCTGCCCAGCAAGGCTCTGGTGCAGTTTTTCATGGCAGGAGGAGCAAAGCAGCCCATGGAAGAACACAGACACTCAGTGCCTTTCCCTGAGCTAGTGAGGTCTGGTAATGAGCCGAGCGGCTGGCAGAGATGGAGCACCCTGCCTGCTGGGGCTGGAGTCAGGCAGAGCTCTCACCAGGGCCCAGGGTCAGCCAGAAGCTCCCTGCCCTGCCCAGGATCCAGGGGTGGCCAGCCATGTCCTCTGTCCTCTGGTCACTGGGCTGGCCCTGCCACGTCCTGACCTGGGGTGGCCTCTGAGGTGCTCTGGTACCCAGAGCACACCAACTGCAGGGGAGAAACCAGACCTGGCACATCACCTGTGTGAGCTGGGACACAGGGACCCCCAGGGATCATCCAGCCCAGCTCCTGTCCCTGCCCAGACACACCATCAATGCCACCCTGTCCATCCCTGGCAGCCTCGAGGCCATGCCCATTCCCTGGGGAGCCTGGGCAGTGCCAGCACCCTCTGGGGGAAGAACCTTTCCCTGATCTCCAGCCTGAGCCTGCCCTGGTCCAGCTCCAGCTGTTCCCTGGCTCCTGTCCTGCTCACCACAGAGCAGAGTTCAGTGCCTGCCCCTCCTCTTCCCCAGGAAATTCCTCCTGTGGACAGCTGGGCTCCTTCTCTCTGTGGCACACTTCCTGTGGGAGCTGAGGAGTTCTGGAGAACGATCCCAGGACAAAGTCCCACCTGCCACAACTTCACATCAACTGCTAATATAGTTATGTGTAAAATATCTGGTTTATATTATAAATATTTGGTGTGCAGGCAGGATGATTCAGTCTTGGTACTCTGTTCTGCTGAAGAGTCACTCTGCCAGCACAGAACTTCTCTGCCTACTGGAGTGCATCAGTTCAGGTACTGAAAATGGAGCAGGAGCTACTCTGGGTGCCTGGATAAATCCTATCAGCACAGATCCTCCCTGTGACCGAGGAGCCATGCTGATGTAGAGCCTCCCAGTGCCTCCCAGTCTTCAGGGGCCATGTTCCAGCTGCTGGAAATGTCCAGAAAGAGCCATGGTCTTGATGCCCTTCACAAAAGTCAACGGGTGGAAGGTGTCAAACATAAACGTAGTCAGTAGTGCAGTGCTGGTGGGTCTGGGGAGCCCTTTTAGTTCTGTATTTGAGAGTGTGTCCCATGGTGTGCCCACGCCTGGCCTCAGAGCAGGTGGAGACTACTTTAAAAAGATCTTCTTGTGTCTCTGAAGGGTGACTCTTCCAGAGGCCCAGAGGGATGATGATCCACTGGAGCAGGTGACATTCCCTCAGCTGCTGATGGCCCAGGCTGCACCATGTGCCCACATCTCCTCCTGCCTCTTGTGAGCACAGGCAGTGCCAGAACTTGGCAGAGACACAACACAGACTCCCAGGATGGTCTGGGTTGGAAGGGTTCTTAAAAGAGCATCTTGTTCCCCTTCCACTAGAAAGAGAAAAAAAACTGGTCTTTTGGTGCTCTTTTCATGCCTCCTTGCTCCTCTCAGAGATGTTTTCAGGTGCTCCCAGCCACATCAGACAGGACAGGTGCAGCCACAGGCCATGGGGAAGAAAGGTGAAAGGTGAAAAGCGAACAGAACAAGATACACTTTATTCAGTGTCGGGATTCAGGCGTCAATTCCTTTAGGCTCTATTAAAAAAGAGAGAGGTGGGTGTGAGCACAGCAAAGAGCAGTGAATTCCCATTTCGTGTGTCCTCTCTATTTCCCCACATCCACCTCTCTCAGTGCCCACAGGCCCAGGAATGTGCCCTAAACCCTTTGGGGCCCCTGTGCTCACACTCCCAGGTTGAAGAGAGCAGGGAGGGATGGAACTTTGCTAACAAAACTCCCAATGCGAAGGAAGAGAATTGATCCCAGCGTGATTAAGCATTAGGTAGAGATGAACATATAATTATCCAGTCAAAGCAAGGTGTCTTCATCTCGAGGAGCATTGGCTCCTCTCCAGAGTTACTCCCACTGCAGCTGCGAGCACCCGGCTCCCCCAGGAGCTCTCCTGCTTGGGAGACCCCCATTCACCCAGCTCTTGCTGGACATCACCCTGCCACACGGAGAAATGGGAAGCACAGATGTCCAACAAGGGGCACAAAGCAGAGCCAGTTTCCTGTGCCTTGTCACACAGGCCTGGGAGCAGAGCAGGCCTGAGGACACCATGGAGCATCACTGCATGCCAAGGTCACAGCCCCACGCTGCCTCACCGTGAGCTCTGTGTAACAACTGCTGGGTCAAACAGCTCAAGGAGGTACAGGAATCTGCAGGAAGAGTCAGCCCCAGCCCTGTACAGATGTGCTCTCTCCGTTTCCAGATTAACCTTTCAGAAATGTCAGCCAAACAACCGCTGCCTCCCTGGTACAACCTGGAATTTTCGGGCCTGTGACTAGAGCTTCAATTAACTCCTTCGGTGCTCCTGCTCACCTTCCAGCCCTCTCCCAGGAAATTCCAGCTCCAGGGTCCTTTCTTCTGCAGCTATTTTGATGCCCTGCACGTCAGTGACCTCTCTCTCCTGCTGCACCACTTGGGATGGTGGAGTCAAAGGGCACTGCTGAAACAGGAGCGCTTGAAGGTGTGTTCAAAGGGAGGAGCAGCACATTCCTAACCTGTGCTAGCTGGGCTGCCACTGCAGGAATAGCAGGGCAGGGTGGGATCATCCTCCCTCCCAGAAGATGTCCATAAACCAACAACAGAGTGTGCTGCAGCAGATTGCACAGGAATGTTCCTTGTCTCTTCCCAGACCTCATCTATCCTGGCATTCCCAGAAAACCCTTCTGTTCCTTCAGAGCAGACCTGCCATGGACTGGCCCAAGCACCCAACAGTGACCCAAGTGTCCCAGTTGTGGCCCAGCTGTGGCCCTGTGGGCATAATGTTCCTCTGGCAACACATTCATTAAGAGCTGTCTTGTTCATTAAGTGTGTACAGGGCTCCTGGAAAATCCAGGATGGGTAGGATAGAGCTGAGAGTCACCCAGAGCAAACAGAGGGAAGGGGGCAGGCAAGGCAGAAGGGGTAGAGATCAGGGGATGGCTAAGCTGGGCTGGAGGTGTGGGAAAAAAGAGGATTAGGAAATCATCTCTGCACCTTTGCACTCTGGAGGAGCAGAAAGAGAGTGGCCAGAGGGAGCCCCCTGCCCTCCTCAGGTACCACCTGCCCTCTCCAGAGGGCTGGAGGAAGGAGCTGCAGGCCCTAGGCTGTACAGAACTTCACATCTGCACAGTTAGAGGGTGTCTGGACAGTTCTCCTGGATCATTTTCAGACGGGGTTTCAAGGACCTAATGAAGTTATCCCTGCTCACGGCAGTGGGATTGGAACTAGATGAGATTTAAGGTCCCTTCTAACCCAACCCATCCTGTGATTCTGTGATTCTGAGCCCAGAACCTTGGGCTAGCTGAGGCTGTTGGCACAAATAAAACCCACTCTGAGTAAATCACCTCCGTCTGCCCCAAGTGTCCCATTGGGTGCCTTTGGTTGAGTTTCTTTTTTACATGGATGATTGTGGGCTCGGTCAGTGTGAGGCGCCCTCAGCCTCTGGGTGTGGTGAGAGGGTTACTGCACACAGGAGAAACTCAACCCTGGCTCACCTGGCAGTGATGCCTACATGGAAAGGTGGAAACTGGGCAGGCCTCAGAGGGATGTGGTTGCGACAACAATCCTGAGGGCAAGCTGGAAGAGATGGCCAATATTGGGCTGACAAACCATAAGTGAGGAATGAAGGCTCAGTAGCATTTCTGTTCCTGGTGTAGGCAGGTAAAGATAAATACAGACATTGTAGAATGCCAGAATGAATTGGGCTGGGAGGGACCAGCTCATTCATTCCCACCCCTGTCATGGCAGGGACATCTCCCACTGTCCCAGGCTGCTCCAAGCCCTGTCCAGCCTGGCCCTGGGCACTGCCAGGGATCCAGGGGCAGCCACAGCTTCTCTGGGCACCCTGTGCCAGGGCCTGCCCACCCTCCCAGGGAACAATTCCTTCCCAATATCCCATCCATCGCTCTGGCAGTGGGAAGCCATTCCCTGTGTCCTGGTACTCCAGTTCTTGATGAAAAGTCTCTCCCTGGCTTCCTTGTAGCCCCTTCAGACCCTGGAAAGTGCTGTGAGGTCTCCACACAACCTTCTCTTCTCCAGACTGAACAATCCGAACTCCCAGCCTGTCTCCATAGGGGAGGGGCTCCAGTCCCGACCTGCTCCCAGAGTTCCATGTCCCGTATGTTGCGGGCACCAGGACTGTATACAGAGTTCCAGGTAGGGCTTCACATGGATACAGGCATATCCACACATTGTCCATCGATCTGGTGGCAGCTGAGCCTCTGACTAGCAGGGACAGAGCCACCACCTCCCCATATTGTGGATGTTCATCTTTCCCCAGCACAATCCTTCCCTCCTCCTTTCCTCACTGAGCAAATCAGTTCACTTAATAAAAATCCATCTTTCTGCTTCCCAGATGGGATCTGCCTGTGCAGGAGCCCTTGTCCCTCCAGGACAGGGAAGGCTGCCGGAGTGCTCTGCAGGATGGGAATCCAGCTTCACCCTGCTTCAGCTACAGTGTAACCCTCGCGCTCTTTGGGTAAACTGAGGCAAGCTGCTGTCCTTCCTGCCCGCGGGAGAGTGACCCCAATGGGCAGGGATGGCGAGAGGGCTCAGCCACAGGGAAGAGTTCTCCTTCGGGCTGTGCCCAAAGGGCTCTCTGACATCCTTCCCTCGGGAAAGCAGCAGCCCCGCACCCGCAGCAGGCGAATCTGGTGAGGAAGAGGAGGCACCGCGGGTTCGAATGTCTTTCGCCGCCTCCCCGGTGCGCAGATCCCGCGCAGGGGAAGACACCCGCTGAGGTCTCCGGTGCCTCTCGAGGGGCTCCGAGCCGTGGCTCCCCCGGGGCCGTGCGGGCGCGGCTGCGGCGGGAGGTGGGGAGGAGGGAGCGGGCCCGGTGCCCGCCGCCGCCCGGGCGTCCCTCTCCGCCGCTTCCTTTAGGTGGCACCTCTCCTCCAGGAATGAGGCTCCCGGCCCCGCGCAGCCCTGCCCGGGCCGCGGCCGCGCACCGCGGGGGCTCCGCCGCCGAGCCGCCGCCGTCGGAGCGGCCCCTCCTCCCCTCGCCAGCCTGTGCCCGGCTCCCCCGTCCTCCCGCTCACTCCTCTAGCCAGTAAATCCGATCTAGGCTGATTCCTCTCACGTCAAACCACATGATCCCATAAAACATTCATCGCCTCTCCATCCCCGCTCGCTCGCCGCTCGCTCCCGGGATACAGCGCAGCCGGCTCCGCTCCCCGCCGCGGGATCCGCCGCAGCCCCGGCCCCGTGCGTGCGGCGGGCGGGCGGG
>VXAX01000711.1:62700-99535 GCA_013399835.1 Leptocoma aspasia
GGCGCTGGGGCCGGGAGAGGCGGCGGGGAGGGCGCGGGGGGAGCGGGAGCGCCGCGGCTGCGGGAGCGGAGCGGAGGCGAGGCCGGAGGGTGAGCGAGCACCGGGCACGGCTCGGCTCCAGCCGCGAAGCACGGCAGAGGGACGGAAGGAAGACAGCGGGTGGAAAGGGAGCAGCGGGGTGGAAAGGGAGCGGCAGGATGGAAAGAGGACAGCGGGATGGAAAGGGAGCAGCGGGGTGGAGGGAGAGCAGCGGGCTGAGCCCCCTCCAGCCGCCGCCCAGCCTCAGCTTGGCTCAGCTCGGCCTTGGGCTGACCGGGCGAAGTTGGTGCCTCCGGGGGAAGCGCGTCCCCAGCCCGCATCCCGCGGCGGAGGGGCCGGGACGGGCGGGAGAGGGGATGGGGCACCCGGCTTCCCCCTCTCGCAGCCCGGCCGNCGCAGCCCGGCCGCCGCAGGAGCTCCGGCCCCGCTCCCCGAGCCCGTCCCGCTCGCGGTGCCTCCGGACGGGGAAGTTCCCGGAGGGTCCGGGCGCCCCGCAGGGACAGAGGGTCCCAGGGTGCGATGGGGACTCCCCGCCGAGCCCTCCCTTAGGGTCCCACCGCTTCGTGTTCGGGAGCCAGAGGCTGGGAAGGGCTGGGGGTGCAGGCGCCGGACCCCCTTGCTGCGCCGGGGGAGAGGCACGGAGCTTCCAGCCCGGCACAGCCGGACTCTGCCAGAACCAGCCCTTTTCCATGGACTTTGGCGATAATCTTTGCTTCCCGGCCCCGGTGTGCGGGCTGGGGCTGGGGCAGGGCTGGCACAGGGGCCGAGGGCGGCTCTCGGAGCCCCCCGGTCCCGCCGTGCCTTGGCCGCTTGCGGCGGCTCCGGGGGCACCGAGATGCGGCCCCAGCTCGGGAGGGACACTCGCTGCCAGGCTGCGGGCTCAGCCCGCTCGAGAAGCGTGTGCCACCCAGGTGTGTTTGCTGGGAACCCAGCCCACGGATTGCAGCTTTTAACTGGAGGGATCAGCCCACCGTGGGAGCTCCAGGGCTGGCCAGGTGCTGGGCAGGGGACATTTGGGCATGCGGAGCCTCTGGCTGCTCCCGGCTGTGCTGTCTCCAGCTCACTTCCCGTTCCCGTCAACGACACAGATATAATTCTCTTTTCCTTTCTATTTTGGAGAGCACTCTGGCTGATTTATTTGTGACGATCAAAGGACACATCCAAGCTGTGATCCACACCGCATACTGCCTCCTTGAGAGGCTTTGTGTCGATCTGAAACGTGAAATGGCCAATTTATTCCTGGTTTGGGAACACCTTGGGAGCAGGCTCCGGTGCCAGCTTCTCCCCGGGCCCTGAGGGGATCCTGATATCCGAGCCTCCATTTGCCGGGGGCCGTGCCCGGCGCAGGGGTTACCATCGATCTGAGCCCGGCGGCTCCGTGCCCGTGCTCAGCCCGCCGGTGCCAGGCTGTGCCGGGGGCTCTTTGTCACCCGCGGTGCTGGCAGAGCAGCGGGCAGGTGCTGGGTGTGGTGCGGACACCCCGATCCCCTCTGCTCCCCTCTGCTGCTGCTGCAGCGCTGCTCTCCCCACGCAGTGACATTCCCGGCTGCCGCCAGCGTAGTGTGGAACAACACAGGGGATAATGAAATATAAAAACTGTGTTACAACGGCTTTATTTATAGAACAAGGCTTGGAGGAGTTTGGGGTTGAATTATTTGCTTTTTTGCTGCAGTTTATGAATTGCTCCTGCGAGAGGTTGGGGAGCCTGGCTTGCTGGCAGGTTTGGCTGGAAAGTCCTTATGAACCTGGGGGATTCTGTTTAGCTGAGTGTCCATCCTGCTGGATCTGGACTACATTTCCCACTGTGGGCTGCCAGAATGCTTCAAGTGCCTTGTAAGCCAGAAATAGCCACCAGGGGCACTTGGACAAGCAGAGCTTTCCCTGTTCTCAGCACTTGCTGCCTTATTAACACAATTCATTTTTACTGAAAAAGGGCTTTCTATGCTTATTCTTCTTTATTTTTTTTTTAAACCGGAATACAAACCCGTGTAATATAAGAACCTACATCAACATCACCGATGTGAGAGCAGCTCTTTGTTTTCCTCTTGAGAGAAGACACCATTCATTGCGTTATTCTGTATTTCCTGTCTTTATAATGTAAATTTTTTATCGAGGGGCCGCTGCATTTTCTGGGCTTTGTCCCCCATTTCCCAGCGGGCGGCACAGACCTCAGACCTGTATTCCATTGGCCCATCAAAGGTTGTGTTTGGAGAGGTTTTCTAAAGAGGAGTGTGTTTAAAGAGGAATTTTAGGGCAAAAAGGTGGATGTGCTGTTGCACCACTCGGTGCCTGGGTGTTGAACTGGTGCAGACGTCTTGTTCCCTGCTGGATCTGGGATGTTTTCCCAAACAAAGCTGGGCCAGAGGAGGAGTTAATGAGAAGCAGTGAGAAAGTACAGAGGGCTGTGAGCAGCACATACTGAACCAGCCGGGTCCCTCATTAATTCCCTCAATCCCTAGCTCAGGAGCTCTGGGCTTGGCTTGGGAAAACCTCCTGGAAGCCTGGTGTGTCCATAAAGGAGTGGGAAGGAGAGGGAGTCACTGGTGAGAAGGAGCAAGGGGACAGTTTGTTACACAGCATCTCTGTCTGCTCTGCCCTGCTCCCTGCCCTGCTCCAGGGGCCTGGAATGAGAGGGCAGGAGAGTGGTTGTTGCTCCATCCGCTCATCCTGTGGAGCTGGAAGCTGGCAAGGGCCACGGGGATGCACAGCTGAGATCCCACATTCCCTGTGCCAGTCTGTGCCTGCTGACACAGGCCCTGTGCTGTGCAATCTTCTTCAACGCCTTTGGCCATTGAGCCTTCCAAAGGATAACAAAATCCAGCAGCACAGATGTGAATTTTCCACATTTTCTTCGTCTCGGAAGCAGTGAGGAGCCTGTGAGATGGGGGCAGGGGAGGGAAGGATGCTCCGAGGCTGCCCCACCCCTGCACGCACAGCCCTGCTGGCTGAGGGCACTGGGTCTCCTTCCCTTCCCATCCTCCTGAGCCATGCGGAAGGAGAGGGAAAATCGCCTGAGCCAGAGCCTCCACACAAAGCAGGACAAGGAAGATGGCCCAGAGTTGAGCTCTGATTTCTGCTCTGAGCCTGCCCTCGGCTGCTGTGCCGGTGGCTCGGGCCGTGCTGGGAGCCCAGCCCCCGGAACGGCTGGAGCTGCAGCTCCAGGATTCACCCTGCAGGACCGGAAAGGAGCCACTCTCATCAGGTGTGCATCCTCTTTCCCTTGGATTTGCAATGCTTTCTGCTGCTGTCACCTTCAGTAAGACAAATCTCCACGTGCCCGGCACCTCTTTTGATGTTCCTAAAGAGATTTTCTCTTTATGCAGGAGGCACAGCCCCAGCAGAACAGGAGTATCCTGCACCACTGCGCAGAGGGGCTGTGAGAGGCAGCATCTCAGTGTGGGGCCTGCAGGGACTGGGAGTTTCTGGGAGGGCTTGCCCCTCCTGGCCATGTGGAAAGCTCTGTGCTGTGTCCTGGAGCCAGATGGATCTCTCTGGGATTTGTGAGTAGCAGGGTGTCAGGGCTTCTCCATCACAGACACACAAGGGTGTGGGAGGGAGGAGTGAGGCTGGTGAGACACAAAGCCCACCTTCTCCTCCCCTTTATCCTGCTGTGGTTGCAACTCCTGGAGGTTTCCAGAGGCTGAGGGAAAAGGGGACAATTGTACTGAAAAGTCTTAATCAGCTAAAAGAGGCTGAGGGTGGATCCTGTCGTGCTTGCGCAGAAATGCTGAAGGAATTCGTGCAGAGTTTGCTCAAATATGCAAACTCACCTCAGCCTGAGCTGTGTCTGACTGAGACTGCTGGGACACGTGGGAATGGGAGTCTGGAGTGGCTGGTTACCCTTTGTGTGGGCTCAGGGCAGTGGCACCAGGTGACACAGGTGTTTGCCTTGGGCTGTGTGCAGCTCACAGCCAGGCCCTACCTGTGTGGGCAGGGCACGTCTCGTGGTGTGGCACAGACTCTGACCGTGCTTGCTTTGCTTTCAGAGTGCTCCTAGAAGGCCTCTGGAGTCTGGTCTTGGCCTTGCTTCTGCCTTCTGTGTATCCTTGACCAGGTCAATGAGCCCTTCTGTGATGTAGTCTCAGCTTTTCCAGCACTGTCCCTTGGAGAGTGATGCTGAGTTATGTCCCAAGGGACCCAGGATATGCTTAAATTCAGCCCAGAGCTGAAATGTGGAGGTCTGAGCAGTCACTGATCACCTCTTTAGCAGTGCCACAGTGTCAGGTGACAAGACTGATGATCCCCTGAGGGCTGTTGCTGCATCCACAGCAGGTTTGTGTCTCTGGGCTGGCCCACCTTCCTCTCAACCTTCACACTGCAGCTGATCAACAGCGCCAGCAGATTTTACAGCATTTATTGTCCCTCTCCTGGAACCAGGAGATTAGAAAAGCACTTGAGTTTTATTTGGAATCCTCCCTGGTTGTCAAGGAAAGCAGAAACACTCCACAAGCACATGCAAAGCATCAAGGAGACTGGAAACAAGAAAACACAAACGCTCCAGTGCTGGGATTTTTAGTTCAGTTTCTGGAGAGCTCAGCAGTTTGAGGCATCACTCTGATGACTCTCAAGTAGCAGTGTTGGGTCCTGTCTGCATGGGTCAGGCAAGGCCAGGCTCAGAATATTTGCTTTCATGAAATCGTGGAATAGTTTGGATATTAGAATCTGGATACACCTAGAGTACCTCTGGAGGTATCTAAAGAACCTCTTGCTCAAAGCACAGCTGATTTCAAAGCCAGATCTGGTTGCTCAGGGGCTTGTCCTGTTCAGCATGGATGTCTTTCCCAGGATGGATGTCTTCTCAAGGATAGATGTCTTTCCAAGGATGGGTGTCTTTCCCAGGGTGGAGATACCCTGTCCTCCTCCACAGCTCCATGGCCTGTCTGGCCGAGGCAGCCCAAGACCTTTGTCACCTGACCTGGGTCAGAACCATGGGTGGTCCACGTCCCTTTGGTGAGGTGGGGGTGCCTGGGTCTGTCCCTGGGCATGGCAGGGCTGGCACAGGAACGATGGCACACTTGGTGCTGGCTCCCTGTGAGGTCAGAGCAGGTGCTGGGGAGGTATCAAAGAGGGGGTAAAAGCAGGGGTCACAGCCAGGTGCCATGGCAGGGACACTCGGGGTGGCAGCACACCCTTGCAGATGTTGTCCTGTGCCTGTGTTTCACTTGCTGGCTGCTCCTGGGGAAGAATCCCTGGCCAGTTTTATGTGGACTGGTTCCAGCCGCCCCAGCCCGGTGTCCCACATCAATGGTAATTAAACAGAGCTCCCCTGGAGCTCTGTAGTCCTCAGATGCACCCTATGCTGGAAGCCTTTCCTGACACCCTGCAGGGACAGGGGCCTCTCTGAGGACACACAAATCTGGCCAAATCCCAGAATCCTGGAGGTGCTGGTGGGAGGGTCCAGAACGGACCTCAGATCAGGTGTGCTGTGGATTTCTCTATCCAAGCTTTGGAAACCTCCAATGATGGAGCTTTGCTGGCCTTTCCCAGTACTGGAGCTGATTAAAAAGCTTTTCCTGATGTCTGAACTGAACCTCCCAAGCTGTAGTTCTTGGCTGTGGCTCCTTGCTGTGTTACCTGGCCACACAAAGGTGTGTTTTGCTCTGCCATCCTTTCAACTGCCTTGGAGTAGCTGGAGGCTCGAATTAAATCTCCCTTCACCTTCTCTTTGCCAAGCCCAACCATCATAATTCACTCTGCCTGACCCTGTAGGACATACTAGGACATATATTAGGAAGGAATTGTTCCCCGTGAGAGTGGGCAGGCCCTGGCACAGGGTGCCCAGAGAAGCTGTGGCTGCCCCTGGATCCCTGGAAGTGTTCAGGCCAGGTTGGATGGGGTTTGGAGCAGCCTGGGACAGTGGAAGGCCATGGGATAGTACCTGGCCATGATAGGGATGGATTGGGATGGGCTTTAAGGTCCCTTCCCACCCAAACCATTCTGGGACTCTGTGGTTCTCTGGTTCTATGACATCCTATAGGCTTCTGGTCATCCTGGGCTGTCCCAGCCCTGGGGTGGCAGCAGGAGCAGGGCAGTGCCTGTCCCCTGTGCTGCCACTGCTGGGGCACCTCCAGTGCTGGGGCAGCTCTGGGACCCTCCTGACAAGAGAGACCTGGAGGGGCTGGAGCGTGTCCAGGGAAGGGAACAGAGCTGGGAAGGGGCTGGAGCCCCAGGTGCAGAACTTCCTGCACTTCCTGTCCCATTCATGACAATATTACTTCTTAATCCTGCCCCCTCTCACTCACTCAAAAAGCTCTGACATTTTGGTACCCAGGACATGATTTCTCTTTTTATGGTGCTGGGGTGTTATTTAGCAGTGGGTCAGAACCATCTGAAGGAGTCCAGGGTCCCACGCTGCAGATCTCCAAATCACCTGTGGAATGGGATTTGTTCCCTGTGCTGCTGCCCCAGTTCCAGCCCAGGCAGCCAAGGACAAGCACTGGACATCGGCTCCTTCTTCCTTCCAGGATCTGCATCCTGAGAGGATCCAAACCCTTTTGTCCCATGATGCTTGTTTTGCTGGAGTTGAGCCACAGAAACTTTCTTGTCCTGCATTTCTGTCCTTGATCCACGGAGGTCTGGAGAGTTTATTGTCAGCTGTGCTCTGATCCCCATGCCCAGCTGCAATTCCACGTGGAGGTGGGAACAGTCCAGAGGAAGCAAATGGATACAGCAGTAGAGGGAGGGTTCACTGCCTGGATTTCCAGCCCATCCCAGCTCTTTTACATCCCACTGGAGCTGGACACATTCCCTTCGCTGGCTCTGGGAATCCTGGTGCCTTTCCATCAACTTTGTGCTTTGTTTTCTCTCTCTGGCGCTGCACCTTCTGCTGGAAACAAAGGGATGTTTGCATTCCAGTGTGATCCTTCCCCTTCTTCCCAGAGTGCACGGGATAATTACAGTGCCTTGCACTAATTGAACCGTTATTAGTGATAATTCTGATTTACATGGTGCTTTAGGAAGGGGCATGTCTGTGGCAAAAGTGGTGCTCTAATGTCACACTTCGCAGTGGCTTGTGATGTGTCGCCTCATCTCCCGTGAGCTGCTCATGGGGGAAACGGGTTCACTTTTATTTTTTTGTTAAAAACCAATCTTTAGCAAGAACCATCTGGCTGCTAAATTCTCCTCCCGGAGCTGTGTGGTTTGCTGGGAGTTCATTTGCGTCTTTAGCTACTAAAGAGGAAGTAAAAGTGACTGATTAGTCTGAGACTGGGACCATTCACATCAAAGTGACAGATTTTGCGAGCTGGATTTGGGGAAGTGTTTAAAACTGGTGTGTTTTCATTAAATTTTGAAGACTGTGGGCAGAACTGCGCTCTCGGCACTGCAGCTCAGCACTCAGCCCTGCACCCTGGGTTGTTATGTCACAGTGAATTGTGGGGCTGTTCAAATTTGCCTCTGCTTGTTTGATGACTTTAAATATTGATTTTAATCGTGCACCTTTCTTAGGTCTGTGAGTGATGGTGGGAGCTACGGACAACAATCCCTGAGCACAACACAGCCACGTGCCCTGGGAGGTGGGAACTCAGCCTGGCTCTTCAGCAGAGGGGAGGGAGGGGGAAGGAAAATATCTTTGGAGCCCCCGAATTCAGCTTTCCCTGCTCCCATAGGGGCTTCATCAGGCATGTGCCATGAGCTGCTCGGCAAGTTGGGCTCTCAGAAGGCTTTTGGGGGTGCTGGGGTAAGGCTGAGAGGGCTCCACACTCTCTCCCATCCAGAGGGGTCATTGGAAAGCCTAAGAGCAAATCCAGAGTTTGGGAACATGGGATTTGTCTCTGCAGAGAGAAATGGTCACCTGGAAGCCACCAGGACCCGTACGACTTGCACTACAAGGATCTGGAGGGACAGAACACAGGGAATGGCTTCAAACTGACAGAGAGTGGGTTTAGATTGGACATCAGGAAAGATCCTTCCCTGTGAGGTGGGCAGGCCCTGGCACAGGGTGCCCAGAGCAGCTGTGGCTGCCCCAGGATCCCTGGCAGTGTCCAAGGCCAGGCTGGATGGGGCTTGGAGCAGCCTGGGACAGTGGAAGGTGTCCCTGCCCATGGCAAGGGTGGGAATAGATAGGCTTTAAGGTCCCAACCCAACCATCCCAGTTTGGGATTCTGGGATTGCACATCCCTGTGGCACTGGCATGTTTTCAGGAGCAGTGGGATCTGTGGTGGGAGCAAATCCCTTTCCCTGTGCCCAGGTTCCTTCTCAATCACACATCCTGATGGAGCTGGCCCTGATCAATGCTCTCTGTGGCCATGCAAACATGGTTAGCATTGGCTTTACACTAGAGGGCTGTCTGTCCCTTTCCCTTCAGAGAGCAGCCTGTGTGCTGGGAATGTTCCTATCGCAGGATCCCACAATTTGACAGCATCCCATCCTGTCGGGTGGGGAGTGAGCTTCAGGCTGGTGTTTGGTGCCCAGCTCTGCTCTCCGTGCTGCTCAGAACATCCCTGCCCAGGGCTGGAGGCACTTTGGAGCTGTTTCTGGGTGAAGAGAAGCTCTCTGGCTCTGTTCCCCTGTCCAGCTCAGCAGGAAGCAGCAATTTCCAAACAAGATTCCTTCCCCTCCTGTTTTTCCAGGCCCCTTTTGCTGTCAGGAGTAGAGCTCTCTGTGGTAGCACAGGGATGCTCTGGGTTTCCAGGAGTGTGGCATTTCCTGCTGCTGCCCTGCACTGGTAGGATCTGCAGCCCTGAACATCTGCACATCCAGCTGTGAGGTGACTCAGGAATTGCTTTGGAAATGGCTCCTGGGGGCTGGAGGAGCCTTCAGTGTCCCAGGGCTGAAAGAGATTTGGCAGCTTCTGCCTGAAAGTTCAGCTGGGACAGCTCCTTTGGCTCTCCTGTCACCTGCAGGTCTGGGACCTCTGTGGGGACATTGCCACCATGAAGCCTGGTTGCCTTGGTCCACTGCTGCCATGGAATCACAGAATGTCCTGAGCTGGAAGGGACCCACAGGGATCACGAGTCCCACCCCTGTCCCTGCCCAGACCCCCCAACAACCCCACCCTGTCCATCCCTGGAGCTCTGTCCAAAGGCTCCTGGAGCTCTGGCAGCCTCGGGGCCGTGCCCATTCCCTGGGGAGCCTGGGCAGTGCCAGCACCCTCTGGGGGAAGAACCTTTCCCCGGTCTCCAGCCTGAGCCTGCCCTGGCACAACTAACTTCCTGCCGGTTGAATTTAATTAATTTGTTTAATTATGTCCCCACTCACCTTTAACTCAGGTGTCTTGATTTGAAAAGATAGGTGGCTGCTAAGGAAGGCAGGAGCCTCCCTTGAAATGGAAAATGTAAACCCTCTCTCTCCAAATTATTATTATTATTATTATAACTTTGAAATTAAGAGGCTCTCAGGCAAAGATATGGGAATAGGAATAACAGTTCTTTACTAGGAAAATTAAAAATACAAATACAATAGTACATACAAAAGAAAAAAAAACCCACTGACAAAGTCAGAATTCAACCTGACACCTTGTGGGTCAGGGTGTTGGTGGCAGTGCCATCCCATGGTGGCTGCTCCTCCTGCAGTGACAGATGTGGCTCTGCTGGAGCAGGGATCCTGTACAAGGGTGGAGTTTTCCTCTGGAGCTCCAGGGCTGGTGTAGATGGGACCTCCAGTGGAGGAGGAATCCAGTGGAGAATCCAGTGGAGTCCAGCGGAGAAGAAAGCTACTCCTCTGGGAATGCAGTGGGAAAAGGCTGATTGTGATGTTCCAATCTCAGATTATCTCCAGGTAGGAATGCTCGGCTCCTCCCCCTGGGCAGGGCATCTCCCAATGGGATGATGGAATTTTATCAGCCATGCAGTGACACTCAATGGCCCATGAACAGAAGATATCTCGCCAGAGGGAGGATTTGCTGTGGAAAAGATAAAGAAAACTGCCCAATGAACAGAAGATACCTGCCCCACCTTTAACAGATGGCAAATAGAATACTCGCTTATTTTACAATCCAGGACATCAGGTAAAGACTGAACCAGCTAAAGCTTGCCTTTGCCTGACTGACATGGTTTGAATTCAGGCCTGCCCGGAGAATTCCAGCCCGAAACACAACCCCTCAGTGCTTCCCATGTGCCTCATGCCATGTATTTGTGGCACTCCTTCTTCCTGTTCCTGGATGCCTGAGCAGCCAAGGTTTGGCTCAGTTTGGGCAAAAGTGGTGACTGAGAGCAACCAAGTCCCTGGACCCTGCCCAAGGGTCTGCCCAGTGAGCAGGGCTGGGGGGAGTGCGGGAATGAGCTGGGATGGCCAGGAGCAAGGGGAGGGGAGGCACTGGTGGGCACTGGGAGCACTCTGGGGCTGTGTCCAGCACACACTGAAGTGCAGAGGTTGGTTCTTTGGCACAAGTTGATTTATGAACTCCTGGCACTTCTCTCCCTCCCTCAGTCTGTCCCTAATGTGTCCTGAGGGAGGAGGGGTTAATGATGGTGATGCCAGAGCTCTGAGTGGTGGCATTGACCCCAGTGATGGTGGTGGGACACTGGTGGGCCGTGGGGACCAGGACATCAAGGTGTTGGGCCTGCTCTGCATCCACCCCACCCACGGCCGGGACAGGAGCAGGAGCAGCAGTGGAAGCAGCTGGGACCTGCTGTCCCCTGGGCTCAGGACAGTGATGTCCCCGGGCTGAGGGTCCGAGATGGTCCCTTTGCTGCTCAGGGTCACTGCTGCAGGCAGCATCGCCTGGCTGTCCCTGAGCTGTCACTCAAGGCACAGCTGGGAGCTGTTGGCAGGCAGGAGGGCCCCACCTGAGCCCTGCTGGCACAGAGCTGCTGTGCCCTGCCCGTGTGCCAGCCAGGCACAGCAGTTCAGGAATCACAGAAATATGGAATGGGTAGGGTTGATTTGGGAGGGACCCTACAGCTCATCCAGTGCCACCCCTGCTATGGCAGGGACACCTTCCAGTGTCCCAAGGTGCACCAAGCCCAGTGTCCAGCCTGGTCTTGGACACTGCCAGGGCTGGGGCAGCTGCCCAGGCTGGGTTCATGGGCTGCATCACTCACCCCACCCTGCTCCCCCACATTTACACAGCTCTGTGCAGAGCTGCTGAATCCCCCACTTGGCTGAGTCCATTTCAGGCCACAAAATGGATTGTAGCCCTTCCGGGTGGGAAGCAAAAGGATTATGCCCCCCCAGCCTTCCTGGGCATGGCAGGGGGATCAGGCTCAGTCCCTGCAGGCCTTGATGTTTCAGGTTTGAACCTTGATTTCTGACATCAGGGGTGAAGTGAGAGGAGACTTCAGCTGGGCTTGGAGGCAGAGCCTGGCTGAGGGGTGCAGCTTCATCTTCAGGTGACCTCCAAGGTCACATCCTTTGGTTTGATGTCACCCACAAGCGCAAGGAGCCATTTCTCCCAAGTTTTTACCAAGACCCAGTTTCTACCATGACACAATTTTGCTGCTGAGGCACTGGGGGCAATGTGGGGTCTGGAAATCAGACAATGGTTGTTTAAACATCATTCCCACTCTTTGAGCACTATCCCTGTTTTCCTAAGGCCGCATCCTCTGCTGGGTGCAGAGTGTGGTCCCAAAGCCCTGGGAAGGGGCTCTGTGAGGGACTGGGGATGCTACTGGCCCAGATCTTGTCCAGTCCCTGTGCCCTTCCCTCCCAGGCTGGAAGGGAGCTCCAGGGGAGCAGCACAGCCAAAGAGAGACATTTGTCCCAGTGACACAACAAATGACCCTGAGCTGCCTTCGGGGAGCCAGCCCAGGAGAGCCTTTCCTTGGCCATGGCTTTTCAGAGGGAAAGGCTTTGCTTTTGCTGTGTTTATTTTTGGCTTTCCTAAAGTTTCTCAAGGCCTACAATTAATCCTGAGCTTTGGGTGGCCAGCTGGGCTGCAGGGACCAAGTCTGCCTCAGAACACTGGGTTTGGTCATTTCCTGGGGACCTTGGATTTACTGTGAGGCTGGAACAGTTTAACCTGGGGACACCTGGGGCAGGACACCTGGGGCATGTGCAGAGTGCTTTGGATGGAGAGACAGCTGCAAGAGGGGAAGGTGTCCCTGCCCACAGAACTGGGTGGCACTGGATGAGCTTTAAGGTCCCTCCCAGTCCAAAACATTCCAGGATTCTGTGATCCTGTTTTTATAGTCATGAGAACCCCCCAGCTCAGCCTGTGTCTGCTCCAGCCCTGCCCCCTCCCCACTTCAGGTGCCACCCAAGGCAGCTCCTGGGTGCTCTGCACTCTCCTCCCTGCCCTTGCTGCAGCTGGGACAGACCTTCTGGAAGTGTTGGGGCTCTGTTTGTTTCACCTGGGTTTCTGACTGTTCTAACTTGCTCCTCTCCTCCTAAATTAAGGCCTCACCGTGGCCCATGTGAGCAGGACTCCCTTGCCGTGACATTTGTGCCCCGAGTCCTGCTCCTGGAGCCACCCCGTAAGGCTGGGTGTGGGAACACTGATGTGAAAGCCCCTGAAAGCTCTGTGGGGTGTCTGGGTGTGTTCCACCCCTCTGCTGGTGGGGGATGTGTGCAGTGGGGCTGTGCTGGCCGTGGGGTCCCTGGGACAGGCAGGGGGCCAGCCCTGCTGTCCAGACAATGATTTAGTGAGTGACACACAGAGGGGCCAGCAGCCTCCCCGCCACCTCCCCAGCGTGTGACAGAGCACGAGGCCCTCCTGATAAATCCCTGCCAGCCTATCCCAGCCTGTCTGCCTGGAGAGTAGGTGACACCAGTGTCTGAGTGCCCCTGCCTGTGCCCATGCCCCCTGCTCAGGCTGAATGTCCCCAGGGGACAAGCTGGGGTGACCTGGTGTCCTGTGGCACTGCAGGGACTGAACCATTGCTCTGAGCCAGGGGCTGCAGCTGAAAAAGCCCTGGGAGCCCTCCTTGCTTACAGGGCTGGTGTTTGCTGTGCTCTCTAATCCAGAGAGATCCCGTGAAATAAAGGAATGAGCCCAACACTGGGCATGGGGAGAGGTGGGAAGTGATGACGGAGACAGGATTTCAATGGCACAGGAATCTCTCACCGTGATGGGAGCCAGAACCTCGCTGGGTGTGTCAGAGAGGAAAAGAAGTGAGCAGGGTTTGTCAGGGCACCCCCACACCTCCTGGGAAGGAGCCCCGAGCCAGCTTTGGGGCTACCCTGCCAGAGCAGCTGCCCCTCCTGCCTCCCCAAAGCCCTCGGCCCTGGAAGGAGGAAGGGACGGGCACAACTCCCT
Organism: Leptocoma aspasia; assembly: GCA_013399835.1. Taxonomy (NCBI): domain Eukaryota; kingdom Metazoa; phylum Chordata; class Aves; order Passeriformes; family Nectariniidae; genus Leptocoma; species Leptocoma aspasia. The sequence goes on from VXAX01000711.1 coordinate 75,875, forward strand.
GTCCAGGCCAAGCACAGCCTCGTGCTGAGCCAGGATGGATCCTGGTGCTGGCCGTGGCTGTGAGGCCAAAATCAAAGAGCAGGGACGTGCCTGGCTGTGTGACACTGCACACACATGGGGCTGGCTGTGTGACACTGGGGATGGCTGTGTGACACTGTGCACACGTGTGGGGCTGGCTGTGTGACACTGCACACACATGGGGCTGGCTGTGTGACACTGGGGATGGCTGTGTGACACTGTGCACACACATGGGGTTGGCTGTGTGACACTGGGGCTAGGTATGTGACACTGTGCACACGTGTGGGGAGCAGGCAGGGCATGGGGACAGCTGCACTGGGGGCTGTCCTTGATCTGTCATGGGAGAGGGGTGAAAATCAGTGTGGGATGGGTACACAGCCCATGAAGGTGAATNACTGGGGATGGCTGTGTGACACTGTGCACACACATGGGGCTGGCTGTGTGACACTGGGGCTAGGTATGTGACACTGTGCACACGTGTGGGGAGCAGGCAGGGCATGGGGACAGCTGCACTGGGGGCTGTCCTTGATCTGTCATGGGAGAGGGGTGAAAATCAGTGTGGGATGGGTACACAGCCCATGAAGGTGAATGGGCCATGGCTTGTTTGTCACCCTGGAGGGACACGAAAATCAGGGACATGAGTCAAAAACAATGAAACAAAATGGTTGTGTTGAACACAGGGTAAGGACAGGCTCTGCCAGGCATCTGGGCTGTGGTCAGCACTGCACGGGCAGTGTGTGAGCCCATGGGTTTGGAGCTGGTGAAAGGCTTCTCCTTCTCTTCTCCTTCTCCTCTCCCACAACTCTGGTAGGATGTGGGAAGGGGGATAAAACCTGGGTGAGGAGGAAATGGAAAGTGTAAATGTAAATCGGTGCCTCCTCCCTTGGGGAATTACAGTTTCCTTGTCCCCTTCTCTCCTAAAAGACCCAAAATGCTGAGGACACACTAAGAGTTTGGCATGGACAGGGCTAAAGGGGCTGCAGCTGCAAAGGGAGATGGAACAGGGGGACAGTGTATGGGAGACAAGCTGGTGACAAACGCACAGGAGAATGTCCCATGGGCAGGAGAGGCCTCCTGGGCTCCAAGTCCATGGCAGGTGCAGCACAGACCACATGTTTGTATTTTCAGGAGACCATCCAGCATCCAGCCTGCAGCTCTCCCACCTCTGGCAGGGCTGCAGGAGAGCCAAGGCTTGGAGAGAGCCCTGCTCCCTGTGGGACTACAAGGAGGGGTCACCACCAGTGCCCACTAGAGCAGCTCCTCCTGCAAAACCAGCAGCTGGTGCCCTCTGGCCCTCTGGGGACCCTGTGTCCTCCTCAGGTGACACTTCTGGGCTCAGGGGCATCCCCAAACTCTGTTTCCTCTCAAGCACTGCCACCTCAGTTTGTGTTCCAGAGGAGCTTTCAAGGAGATGAGACCAGGAATGGGGATCCCTCAGAGTATAACACAAACACCTGGAGGAGCAGCCAAGGCTTGGGAAGCAGGAGGAGATAGGAAATGATGGATCTGGAATGCTCTTTTAACAGTTTAGTGGTGCCAAAGGATTGAAGGATGGACTCCGTGAACCTGGAGGTCTTTTCCAACCTCAGTGACCCTGGGGTTCTGTGACTGGTGCTGAGCTGCGGGGTCCTGTGCCACTCTTGAGGGGACCCTCTGTTCCTCCCCCCATGTGAGCTGCCCAAGGGGCTCTCCCTGTGCTTTGGGAGCTTTAGGCTGAGCCTGAGTGCTGTCCCAGAGAGCCCTCCTTGCTTAGCCAGAGCCAGCCCTTCCCACCCTTCCCTGCTGGGTGATTTGTTCCTGGCTCGTTCACTTGGATGTGTAACCGCTCCATGAGGTGTGGAATGGGAGCACTGAGCTGAGTCTGGGGCCTTTGGAGCTCTGCTGGGCAGGTTTTTGTGGCCTCCCTGGACACCCTGGAGTGCTGCAGTCCCAAGGACACTGTTGGAAGTAGATGTTGTGTCAGTAAATGCAGAGGTGGCTCCATGGCCCTTCCCAAGGTGCACCCATGCTGTCCCTCACAGGGGACAAGGAGGTGGTGGTGGTTTGCTCCTCCCTGCCCTGGGCTGCTCTGCAGAGGCAGGGCCACCACGGTGTCCCCTCCACTGCCTGTGGTCCTTTGCGTTGCTTCCTTCCAGGACCAAAGGTCACTGTGGAGAGTCACAGAATCGTGGAATCATTAGGGCTGGAAAAGATCTCCAAGATCATCAAATCCAACCTCTGACCAACACCCCCATGGCCACCAAACCATATTGTGAAGTGCCACGTCTGCTCATTTTTTGAACACCTCCAGGGATGGTGACTCCAGCCTGTTCCAGGGCCTGACCACTCTTTGAGTGAAGAAATTTTCCCTAATTTCCAACCTGAACCTCCCTTGGTGTGCAGCTTGAGGCTGTTTCCCCTTTCCCACTTGCCCAGGAAGGTGCCTGGTGCCACCTGAACAGGTCCCTGATCCCTGCTGGCACAGGCTGTTGGTGCTCCTGTGCCCCAGGCTGGCAGCAGTTCCTCCTGGATGTCTGCTTGGCTCTTTGGAGCAGCACAGGGAATATGCAAATTTAACCTTTGCATTTACCGTGCTGTTCTTTTCCTGGGAAATGTCACTGGGGGCACCAAGCTGGGATCGCCTGCTCTGGGGCGGGGGGAAAGAGCACCAGTGGCATGTGCCTAGCTCCTGGGGATCACCCAGCATGGAGCTGGCTCCTCCAGGGAGTGCTCTGGGAGCCCCGGGAGCTGCCCTGCCCTGCCATCTGCAGAGATGGATGGGATGGGATGGGATGGGATGGGATGGGATGGGATGGGATGGGATGGGATGGGATGAACATTATGGTGACTGGAGCCAGCTCCTGAGTGACAGAGGGAGGGTTGTGTCCCTCGTGTCCCCATGGCTGGGGGAGCTGTCAGCAGTGACACATCTCCTGCTGATGGGAGAGGCTTGGGAGCACATGCTGTGCTCCAGGGATGGATCCAGAGGGTGCTGCTGTGGCAGGAGGGAAGCTCCCTGCTTGCTTGGAGCGAGGAAGGGAATCCCAGCTGGCACAGCTGGCAGTGGCTGATGGGACGGTCCCAGCTCAGCCCAGACTGAGGTGAAGGGCTGAGTTTCCTGGGAAGCACCTGCAGGAAAAACAAATGGCGGTTGCAGTGAGGGCAGGACTGACTGCAGGAGGGAGAGGAATTTCAGCACCAGAATAACCAAAGCCTTTATTAACACCCCTAAATGTGCTGCCACATCAGCTTTGTGGCTTTTGGCAGCTCCTGCCAGGGTGGATGTGCTGATGTCTGCACCATTCTCATTGAATAATTCCATGGTTCCATTGAGGAGCAGCTGAGGGAGCTGGAAAGGGGCTCAGCCTGGAGAAAAGGAGGCTCAGGGGGGACCTTGTGGCTCTGCACAACTCCCTGCCAGGAGGGGACAGCCGGGGGGGTCGGGCTCTGCTCCCAGGGAACAGGGACAGGAGGAGAGGGAACGGCCTCAGGCTGGGCCAGGTTGGATATTGGGAAAATTTCTTTATGGAAGGGGTGGTCAGGCACTGGCACAGCTGCCCAGGGCAGTGGTGAAGTCCCCATCCCTGGAAAAGCTCAGAAAGCTGTGTGGATGTGGCACTGGGACGTGGGTTAGTGGTGAACATGGTGCTGCTGGGTTAAGGGTTGGACTCAACAATCTCCGAGGTTTTTTCCAACCCAGATGATTCTGTAATTTCCCCTGGGCTGTGCCAGCTCCAGCTGTGGTTTGGGCTGGCAGAGCACACCTGGACAGCCCCGTGAGCAGCTTGAGGTGGGTGGCTCTGGTGCCGTGTCCTCTGCAGAGTGACGTCAGCTGCCACTTCAGGTCTGTCTCTGTGTGGGACAAATGCTTGGGGTCAGCAGGGCAGGAGCTCTGCAAGGACAGGCCAAGGCTCTCCTCCAGGAGCAGCATGGGCAGCTCTGGGCCAACAGGACCCTGGAAAACCAAAGCAGGTGCCTTCACAAGCAGCCTGAAATGAGCAAGGCAGGATGTCCATGTGGTGGGTTCCAACAGGAGAACAGATTCATTTCCCAATTCCCAGAGGGGTTTTGGGAAGCAGAAGAGTCAAAAAGGGGTTTGGAAGCGATGACAGGTGCCTTGGAGGTGCCCTTCCAAGCATCCAGAGCTGTTTGGGATTGCACTCACACCTCCAAAGGCTCTGGGAGGAGCGTGGGGCCCTGTGGATCTCCAGATCTGCTGTGCTCCTGGTTTTTGGCTGCTAATTAGGAGCAGGTCGGAGCTGTGCTGTGTGTGCTGCAGTTCTGTACAGTCAGATAAGAACAATTACAAATCCATCACGAGGTGTATCCAAATCTCCTTAATTAATAACCAATAAACTCAGCAGTCCCTAGCAGAAGGGCTGGGAGTGCTAGAGAGGGATGCAGGACAGGGATGGGGATGGAGTCGTGGAGCAGTGAGAAGTGGGTGGTGCTGCTGGTCCTCACCCCCAGGAGCAAGGCAGTGAAACAAAGGGAGCAGGGCAGGATCCACATGGGAAATCTGCTGCTCTCACAGTTCATAAGCAACTTCCAGAGCCCTTGGATCTGTCAGATCATGGAATATTCTGAGCTGGAGGCGATCCACAAGGATCATTAAGTCCAGTTCTGAAGTGAAGGGCCCATCCTGGGATTGAACCTTGGTGTTGTCAGCACCAGCTGAGCCCATCCCTGGGGCTGCTGGGCTGGGAAAGCATCCCAGGCTTTATCCCAGCAGTGGGGATGGGAAGGTGGGAGCAGGGCAGGGATGGGTTTCCATTCCTGTGCAACCTGAGGGCGCCTGGCCAGGGGTGGTGCCACTCAGGGGACACTGGGTCAGGCTCCAGGGGACAAGAGGCCCTGGACCAGAGCAGGGACAGCCCAGCCAGGGCCAGGCAGGCTCTTCAAGGTGTTGGATTACTTACACCAGGGGGAATGGCCTCAAATGCAGGTGGGGATTGGAGTATTTCCAGCTCACAGCAGTGGCTGGTGTGGAACATTCCCTGCCCAGCACTCACTGGAGCAAGGCCTGTGATATCCATAGGATTTTTCTGGGCCTATCCATAGGAAACAGTGACAATCAGGCCAGCTTTTTAATGCCTGAGAGAAAAACCTCATCCCAAAGATGAGAGCAAAATTTACCCTTCTTTTCATGTGAACCATTTTAAGGAGCATCTTTAAGCTGTGTTGTTAGGGGGGAATGGCCAAGGCCTGACTTATTCTTTACTCAGAGAGTGGGCAGGCCCTGGCACAGGGTGCCCAGAGCAGCTGTGGCTGCCCCTGCATCCCTGGCAGTGCCCAAGGCCAGGCTGGACATTGGGGCTTGGAGCACCCTTGGGTAGTGGAAGGTGTCCCTGCCATGGCAGAGGTGGCACTGGATGGGCTTTAGGGTCCCTTCCAACCCAAACCATTCTGTGATTCTGAGTTCTGGGGCAGAGCTGTTGCTCTCCAAATTCCTTCAGGGGCAAATGTGAGCTGCTGGTGCACACGTGGAGCTGCAGCTGGAAAGGGAAGCAGCAGAGGGTTCAGATGGCACTGCCTGTTTTCCCATTCCAGGGGGAAGTGTGTCCTGTTGTAATTGCCTGGCTTATTTGGAAAAAAACCCCACTGTAGTTCCTAGAAATTCAATATCAAAAGGACTGGGTACGACCCTCTGTGGATTAATTTTGAGGAGAGAAGAAGAATGAGGAATTTAATGCTCACTCTAATGAATGTCAATCTTCTCTCTTAATGAATAGGAATCACAGTTTGCTGCACATTGTTGGGAAATGAAAAGCATCCTAAGTTCCATTCTCTTCCTTTTTTTTTTCCTTCCCCTTTCTTTCTTTTCTCCCCTCTTTGAGCGAGATAATGCTGTGCACAGCAGATGTGAACATTCATTTGTGAGCACGGAGGATTTTTATCTCTCCCTGTACAAGGCAAGGCTCTCCTTCAGCTGAGCTTTGTAAAATTTCCTGTACAATCCAAACATTGCTTCAGAGCTGGATCCTTCACAGCCAGGTGGGGTGGGGTTTTTCCCTCCCTCCTGTAGGAAACCATCCCAGGAATCCAAAGCAGAGCTGGCCCAGCCTGTGCTTGATTGTTTGCTGCTCTCAGCCGTGGCTTTGCTTATTGGAGTGGCAGAGGTGAGGCTCTGGTGCCATTGTCTCCATTGAAGGGACACAAAAGCCCCATCCCATCGCTTCCCGAGCCTTTCCCTTGCCAGAGGGATCCCCCAGGGCTGATCCCAAGAGGGAGTTTCCAGCAGGAGCTCTGGGTTTGGAAAGGCTGGTGTGGCTAGCACGGGGCAGCCTCATCCAGGCTGAGGAGCTGGGCAGGAATCCAGGGTTTCCAGCAAGGAGAGGGGGAACTCCCCAGCACTGCCCAGCTCCCTGGGCCTCAGGACCTGGGTCTGGGAGAGGGTGGATGATCCAGGACCTCTGGAGGAGCAGAGCATCCTGATTTCAGCAGGGGAAGGATTCTTTGGAGCAGCAGAGCCCTCTGTGTGTAAGGAGCACTCCTAGTCCTTGTCCCGCTCCATGGCAGCTCCATTCCTGTGGGAGATCCACAGGTCAAGGGATCTCCTGGGAATTGCTGAGCTCCTGGCTGAGGGCTCAGCTCACCCAGGCTGGACATTTGCCCTTCTCCATGGCTCTCTTTGGATCTTGGGGATACCTCAGAGCCTGGGGACAGTGAGGACCCCAGCACTGGCACTGGAGGCAGCAGCGGCTGCTGGGGCTGCCAGGAGAAGGCTCCGTGGCTCTGCCTTCCGGGCCTTTGCGAGGGAGTTGGGGTGTACGTGGAGGCTTGGGGTGTACATGGAAGCTTTGGGGGGTGTGTGGAGGCTTTGGGGTGTTTGTGAGGCGTGGGAGCACACGCAGAAGGTCCCTCCTGCTTTTCCCAGCACCCAGGGCTCAGACATGAAAGGGATGATTGGGTGTAGGAGAGGGAAGGGGAATTTCAAGGAGCAGTGGGAGACAGAGCTGAGGGCTTGGCCCCATCATCCACGAGTGGATCCCAGGAAACCCTTGGGAAGTGAAGTGTCAGCAGAGCCTGGGAGCATCCGTGGCAGTCCACATGGGGATGCAGAGCTGGGAGCAGGGCCTGCAGGAGCCAGGGATCCCTGTGGCCGTGCTCTGGGATGTGGAGAGGGAAGAAGGCAGCCTCCCAGGCAGGGGGCTCTGCTGCAGGGCCCCAGGATCCGGAAGGGGTTTTCCATCTGTTTTCCCTCATGTGCAAATACTGTCTCCAGCTGAGCGGATGCTGGCTCGGTGCCAGAGGAGTTTAGAGTTCCACTGTTTTAAAATATTTATTAATGTGAAGATGTCGTTAGCACTTAAGCCGAGGCAATACAGTAGAAGTCTTTTTGCTGGAGTGGAAGTTAGTGATGCTGAAAAGCCATTAAGCTGTAAATATAAACTATATTAAGTGCTCAGGAGCAACCTTAAATATCCCTCAGCTGGTTGCTCTGCCTCTGCAAGGCTGAGTGTCTGAGAGCGGATTATTCACAGAGATCTCTCTGCACAGGGCCTGGCTCTGCCCAGTGGCTCCAAGAGGGGCCTGAGTGGATTTGCAGGCAAGATTTTCAGCTCAGGGATTGCTGTTCAGTGCCTGATATCCCCCAGAACGACAGGATGCCATGGGCAGGGACAAGAAGAGAGAGCGTTCAGCCCTGCCCAGCCTGGCCTTGGGCACTGCCAGGGATCCAGGGCCAGCCACAGCTGCTCTGGGCACCCTGTGCCAGGGCCTGCCCACCCAATGTCCCATCTATCTCTGCCCTCAGGCAGTGGGAAGCCATTCCCTGTGTCCTGTCCCTCCATCCCTTCTCCCAAGTCCAGGCAGACATGGTGAGCCCCAGAGAAGGGAGGCTGTGGGTGAGATTCTGGGGTGGTTGCTGTCTGTGGACATGGCTCACAGCCTGATGCATTCAGCCTCTGCTGAGAGGCTCCTGCCCATCCCCATGGGCTCCCTGCCCAGTCTGGGATCAGCCCTGACCCTCCTTTGCTGGCAGATCAGACACAGGAGCTGGGATTTTCTCAGAAAGGGCTGGCAGAGCTTGGAGCGAGTGTCAGGGAGTCCATGACTGCAGGGGCTCTGAGCCCTCTCTCCATCCCTCTGCTCACAGGGACAGAGCAGAAGGGGGGTGGGTGGTGCTGAACCTGCCCTGGGGTCTGTGGGGTCTGGCTCTGCTCCCCAGTGTCTGCACAGCATCCCCCAAAGCTGGGCAGCAGAAGCCCCTGAACCCTCCTGTGTCTGGGGTCCTGCTGCTGTGCCAAACCCTCTCAGTTTGCATTCAGGGGAGGCCACGGGATGCTCTGAGGGCTGGAGCCAGGCTGGGAGAGCTGGGGGTGCTCACCTGGAGAGGAGAAGGCTCCAGGGAGAGCTCAGAGCCCCTTGCAGGGCCTAAAGGGGCTCCAGGAGAGCTGGAGAGGGACTGGGGACAAGGGATGGAGGGACAGGACACAGGGAATGGCTTCCCACTGCCAGAGGGCAGGGATGGATGGGATATTGGGAAGGAATTGTTCCCTGGGAGGGTGGGCAGGCCCTGGCACAGGGTGCCCAGAGAAGCTGTGGCTGCCCCTGGATCCCTGGCAGTGTCCAAGGCCAGGCTGGACAGGGCCTGGAGCAGCCTGGGACAGTGGAAGGTGTCCCTGCCATGTCAGATGGTGGCACTGGAGGAGCTGAAAGGTCTCTTCCAACTCAAACAATTCCATGATTCTGTGATTCCATGGATTTTGTTAACCCTAGGGGCTGATGGGCAGCCTGGCCATGCAGACCCTGCCTCCCTCTGCTGCTGGATACGTCCTTCTGTGCTCCAGCCTAAGGCTGGCACTTGATTTAGTAAACTCCCTGCACCCAGGAGAGCTCACATTTCAATCTTTAAAACCAACCTGAATAAAGATTGCAGAAATAAGGAGCCCCCGCTCCGGCTGCTGAGAGCACAGAGTGATATGGATTTCTTAGGCAATTAAATTGCACATAATAGAGTAACTGGATTGTACAAATTTAAAGAGCACCTGGAATATGCAGGCATATTCTGAAATTTCTAATCTCATATTTCAGCTCTAGCCCATTAATCTGTCATATTTAAGGCCTTTATTTCTTTTCTATTCACACTGCTCCGGAGTTGGGATATTGCTGGGAAATACAGCTCTTCCATGTCTGCCTGGATCTCCTCTTCTGCTCCCTGGGCCATGAGCACCTTTCCCTCCTCACATCCTGCACTCAGAATCCTGGTTTTCTGAGGAACATGGAGCAGGGCTGGGACAGCTGCTTGGGAATTGGGAGCACCATTAGCAGGGACAGCCCTTCCTGGGGACAGGGGCTGCAGCCTCATGTCACTGTCCCCATTCCCAACCAGCCCAACCCTGACTTTTCCGGTCTCCCCATTCCCAGGCAGCTCCTCCGTGCCAGCGCCGAGTGCTGTGTGCTCCCAGGGCAGGCTGGATGTGCAATCCCCTTTCCTGGGGCACTTTATTCAGGAGTGCCAGCCCTGCCCTGGCTCAGCTCTGTGCTGGCCCCTGAGCTGCTTTCCCAGCCAGGTGGGCAGCAGAGTCCCTGTGGAGAGGGAGGATGCTCAGTGCCTGTGCTGGGATCCAGGAACTTCAGCAACCAGAACTGCTGCTTACTCCTGATTCTTTGGGGTCTGAGATGCAGCCAGTGGGATCTAGGCCCTGATCTGGGCCCATCCCTGTGGATGTGGCACTTGGGGACATGGGGGAGTGATGCCCTGGGCAATGCTGGGGGAGCAGTTGGAATCTGGGATCTCAGAGGGCTTTTCCAGACTTTCTGATTCCATGATTGTTTGTTTTGTGCCCCCCTCCCCCCCACCCCGGGTGTGGCAGTGGTGTCTGTGCCTGTCTCACCTCCACAGGGGCCCTTTCCTGCCTGAGTTACAAATTCCCTGTGTCCCAGCTGTAGGAATCCCACTGCTGCTAAAGGCCCAGCAGGCTCCAGGCTGGCAGGTGGATACCCCATGGATTTGGATCTGTGGGTTTGCAGGTTTTGGCTCACAGAGTTACCTGGGACATTTTTTGCCTTTTCAAATCCCAAGACCAGCCCCAGCTGTCCCCACAGAGCCCGGGGATTGCCCTGGGGGTGCAGGTGCTGAGGCAGTCCCTGGTGCAGTTCTGTGCACACCTGCAGCCAGTCCTGGGCTCTCTGCTCAGCTGGAGGCTTTGTTCCAGCAGAGTGGAGGGCTCACGTTGGGACTGTGTCCCTGGAGGCTGGTCAGTGCAAACCAGACAGGAATTACAGCTCCTGCTCATTCCCAGACCGCAGGCCTTGTTTCTGCTGAGCCTGTGACAGCCGGGGCAACCTCAGGCCTTTGTCACTGAGCTGCAGCAGCTGCCCTGGAGATGTTGTTGGGGTACAGCCCCTGGCAGCCATGGGCTGCCTCCACACCCCTTACCCTGCACTGGTCCAGCTCTTTCCCATAGGGACTGTGTCTGCAGGAGCACTGGGCACGACAGGATCTGACTTTGGTCAGCAGATTCCATCTGCTTGTAAAATCATAAAATCACAGACTGGTTTGGGTTGGGATGGACATTAAATCCAACCCAGTGCCACCCCTGCCACGGGCAGGGACACCTTCCACTGTCCCAGGCTGCTCCAAGCCCCATCCAGCTTGGCCTTGGGCACTGCCAGGGATCCAGGGGCAGCCACAGCTTCTCTGGGCACCCTGTGCCAGGGCCTGCCCACCCTCACAGGGAACAATTCCTTCCCAATATCCTATTGTCAGGAAAAGTAATCCATGATTCCAGAGGTTTATGTCCAAAAAGGAGACAGAGGAGCCCTGTAACTTTATTTGAATAAACGGCGAGGCCATGGGGCATTCCCCTGGGGTCTCTGACATTGCTAGAGGACACAGCCTCCTTTTTATCCCAATTTCCTGGCTGCATTTCCCTCTCTCCATTGGCTGAGGTACCTGCAAGGAACAGACTTCCTGAATGGCCTGGTACAGACTCCCTTCTAATGTGCATTTCCCCCCCTCCTTCTTTTTCTTTGTGTCTCTGTTCTTTGTCTCTAAGTCCAGGGATTTAGCACAGCCTTGGGTGAGCAACAGTCTCTGTCAATTAGTAGAATTCCTATGGAATTTGTGGTTCCTCCCATTGCTTCTTCCACCTCTCCTCATCTGGCTTTATCTAGCAGCTGGCCCACAGTTTGTTTGAAAGACACCTTATTCCTTTCACCATCTCTCCCTGCCCTCTGGCAGTGGGAAGCCATTCCCTGTGTCCTGTCCCTCCATCCCTTGTCCCCAGTCCCTCTCCAGCTCTCCTGGAGCCCCTTTAGGCCCTGCAAGGGGCTCTGAGCTCTCCCTGGAGCCTTCTCCTCTCCAGGTGAGCACCCCCAGCTCTCCCAGCCTGGCTCCAGAGCAGAGGGGCTCCAGCCCTTGGAGCATCTCTGTGGCCTCCTCTGGACTCTCTCCAGCAGCTCCAGGTCCTTCCTGTGCTGGGCCCCAGGGCTGGGGCAGCTCTGCAGGTGGGGTCTCACCTGAGTGGGGCAGAGGAGCAGAATCCCCCCTGCCCTCATCAGTCACTGCTGACGGGTTAAACAAGGCACCCCTGACAGTGACTGAGGGAATTTAAACTGAGCTCAGCTGCATCCCAAACAGGTCCCAGACTGCACTGATAATTCCACGGCCCTGCCAGGTACTCCTGGGAAATTCATTTTGGGGTATCACTGAATTAAGGGATCCTCAAAATGCTCTCTCTCGTTATGGCCTCTGCTGGGGCAGGAGGAAGGTGGAGCTTGGAGGTTGGGCTGCATCCCCGGGGTGGCTCTGGAAGTTCTGGGAACCAAGGACACAGGGGGCAGTGGGTTCAGGAGGCTGTGCCACACATCCCACCCTCCCTGGGGCATCCACAGCGGCCTCAGGATCTTTCCAGCTCTCCCTGATACGGCATCTTGCAGTCTCAGCTAGAGCAGCATCAGCCCCTGAGAGCTCCTGTGAAGCCCAGCCCGAGGGAAAAAGAGGCAAAAACCTGACCCGGTTTTGTTTTCTGTGCACAGCCCAGACTGCTTTAAACTCCTGGCCTCGATTAGTAAAAGCTAAATTGTTTTCCTGTGGAATTGTCTGAGAGTAAAGAGAGGTCTGGGGTGTTAATTTGCGCTTTGTTTTCGCTAAAGGAACCACGGGGGGTTGGAGCCTGGCTGCTCGGTGAGCACGGCAGGCAGGTTTGTGTTGGTTTGTTTGCAAAACAAAGTTTCAGGGATCGACTTTGCAGAGCAGAACGAGCCAGGATGGAAGAAAAGATGTGAGTGCTCTCTCAGGAGAGCTTTAAAACTCTGAACATCTCGCAGACGCTTTAGAAATTCAGAGCTGACCCTGCTTGCTTTGTTTAAAAAAAAATTAAAATAGAAATAAAATTCTGCTGCACACCACCCCACACCCCACCCCCCCCTCCGTGCTGCCTTTCATTGTGAGGAACTTCTGACAGACTCGGAAATGCTCTGGCTGCTGAATAAATTATAAACCCCATCCTCGGGCAGAGGCTGCACAGCCAAAAGCAAATTAAATCCTCTTCAGTGCAATATCAAATGGAGATGTTTGCTTCAGTTTGAGGATTGTGGATTCAGAGTATTTACCTTTTTCTCAGGCTGCTCAGAAGCCTGGGAGCCCAGGTGGGGAGGGGTGTGTGATGCTCTCCAGAGAGAGGGCTCAGGAGCCTTTTCAGAGCCGGGAGAGCCGCGGTGCCAGGGCTGGGCTGGGCTGTCAGAGGGTCCTGGGCATCCCTTGGGATGGGGCCCGGGATGCTGCTGGGTCTCCTCGGGGCAGGGATTGGCTGTAGGGAGCCAGAGCTGTCCCACAAACCCCTGGTGGCTGCTATGCTTTGGGAGCAGCCAGCAATGGCTCAGCAAAGGTTTGGGAAGGTCTCGCCAGAGTGGTCTCCAGGGAGCCTCACTGGGGGACATTCTGGAGCCCAGCTCCCCGGGATGCCACACTCAGACGGGGTGCTGCTGTCCCTGTCTCTGAGCCTGCTCAGCGTCCCAGACATCCCCAATCCATGTGGGAGATGATGCTCCCGGGCTGCTGAGCATGGCTGCAGGAGCAGCAGCACCTCTGAGCTGGGTGCGAGCTCCTTCTGGGCACCCAAAGCGTGGAAATTGAGAGGAAAAGTGGGTCCAGAGCTGCTCCAACTGTTCTGATTCCCCACAGGTGACAGGAGAGGCAAGAGCCAAAGGTTTGTACATTAAATTATGCTAGGATTTAACAGCACTTTATGCTGCATAGCAATCCCAACCCCATCCCCCTCCTGCCTGCTCCCTGAACCCAGGATGTGCCACTCCTGGCTGGGTCTGGCCCCAGCCTGGTGTGAGCAAAGGCTTTGAGTCCATAGGAAACATAAAGGAGAACAGAATCCCCCTGTATCTGCTCCACGAGGAGGGTCCCGTCAGAAATATTACAGATTGATCTGTATTTTATCTGGGAGGGAGGATGGCTCCTTAACATCATTAAGTGGTGACCTTTAAAACTCATCTGCTGCTGCCAGCCTGGTCAGGCAATGGATGGAGCGGAGACGGATGGCGGTGGTGGGGAGTCAAATAAATTGTTTGCTGAGATCAGTGCGGGTGTGTTTGCAGTGGTGTGGAGGTCCCTGGGCCACTGTTCACTGTCTCTTTCTTTTTTACAGCAGAATAAATCCAGTTTGGTGCCCAAGATGAATTTTCAGGGCTATATGTCATGTTTTACAAGGGGCTGACAGCTCAAATTGGGGCAGAATAATGGTGCCCAGCCTGAACTCCCCTCGATGACTTTATTAGATTCCTCATCCCAGAGCAGATAAGCAGGCTGGGTTTGGGGGGTGTTTTCTGTTGGGAAGCTGATCCTATTTAGTTCCAGCTTTGAATGCTGGTGTGTGGCAAATGCTGCCAGGCTGGGTGCCAGCTCCAGGGCCAGGCTGGGACATGCAGTGGTTCACACCGGGGTGCTGCAGGTTCTGTCCCCTGAACCCCTGGTGCCATCTCCTCACAGCCTGGGAATGTGAAGGGTTGATCCCACAGGGACCTGGGCAGGAGTGCCTTGGACCCTGTAAGCTTCTGGCAGCCAGTGGGGATCTGCTCCCTGGTGCCCTGGCTGTGCTCTCCTGCGTTTGGAGCTCCTGCAGGATCCTGGCACTGGGAAAACGTGATTTTTTCAGGGATGAAAGCTGGATTCCAGCTGGCAAGTGCTGCCTCACGGCAATGTCCTCATGCTCCTGGCTGTCACCTCCCAACTCCTGCAGCCTGGGATAGTGGAAGGTGTCCCTGTCCCTGGTGGGGGGCTGGATCCTTTAAGGTCCCTTCCACCCAAAATCCATGATTCCACGACTAATTGCTTGGGCAAGAGAAATTCCCAAGGAGAGGCAAGAGAAAAGTGGGAAGGAATGAGGTGGAAGTTGAATGGCTGTAATTCCATGAGGGTTTCAGCTGCCTCAGGGCAGTGGGGAACTGGTGGATCCTGTTCCCCTGGGGCTGTCAGGGTTGTTATTCCTGCCATCAGCCTGGAGCTGGATCCAGGAGGGTAAATCCCAATTTGGGTCTGTTTCCATTTGTGTTGCTCTCTTCCCTGGGGCTCCCAGCACAGCCTGGGATGATGTTTGGGATGTGGGCTGGAGGATGGCAGGGGCAGAGGGGACTGTACCACCACAGGAGCCCAGGCAGCCGTGGTGCAGTGAGGGTCAGCCTGAGGCTGGATCCTCAGCTTGGACACGGCACGAGGCCACAGCGACCACTCAGCTCTGGTGGAGAAGGAGGAGGAGACGAGGGTCTGTGTTGGCCCCTGTGCTCCTGCCAGGACACATGGCAGTGTCATTGTAGGCTGAGGTGCTTCCAGAGAGGAGGAGTGAAGTGCTGCATCCTTTTCATGGCCCTTTCTTTGACCTCTGGGAGGTCAGCGAGGACTCAGAGCTCGTTCTGTGCACTCAGTGAGAACAAACCAGGGGCACAGGGACAGAGGAGCTGCATCCCGAGGGGTGACAGGCCCTGAGGACACCAGGAGTAGCTCAGACACCAGCCCTGGTCCCCTCTGGGGACAAAAACTGGGGGTTTCCCCAGGTCCTGAGCTGTTGGCACAGCTCCTCTGCCCACCTGGGCTGTGGCATGTTTGTCCCTTTTCCCAAGGCCGTGCTCCCAAGGGAAGTGAGGACAGAGTTCCCGTGTCTCCAGTGAGGATGTGCCTGACTTTGGGTTGTCTTTGCAGACTCAGACAGCTCTTAAAGCAGAAGGTTACCCTAATTTATGGGCCCTGGATTTATGGGAGGTATATATCAAGCACAGTGTAATAGCTTTCCTGTGGCCCGTCTCCTGGGGGGACATCCTGGAGTCTTTGGGAGCAGGGACAGCTGTGGGAGCACTCACCAGTGGCACTGCTTTAACTCCTTCACCTCAGCAGCAGGGAAGGGACAATCCTGCCACTACCCCACACTGCCCAAAGTGCCAAACTTGTGCTGGGAGGAAGCTGGGAGTGGGATCCAAAGCCCTTTGGCTTCAGGCAGTGAATGGGAAACTTAAGAAGGGGAGATTTCCCAAAGCTCAACCCACCCAACTCTGTGCCCTTCCTGCAGGACCTTCCTGCAGTGCCCTGTCCATGCCCACCCCCTCTCCGTGCTCCTGCCCCCACCAGGGGCAGTTTGTCCTTCCTGTCCCTCCCTGCTTGTACCCAGAGCTGGTGGTGCAATTCCTGAGCTCTCTCTGCCTCTTGGCCCTGGGACCTGCCCTGAGGTGTCCCTTCAGGCAGTGTCACCTCCTGGTGCTCCTGCCTGTGGAAATGCCCTCAGTGTCCCTTGGTTGGTGGAACAGGCAGAAAGCTGAAGGGGCAGATTGGCTCCTCTTTCACTTCCCATTCCCAAAGCTCCTCTGAGCAGCCTGGAGCCCTTGGGAGGGTGGGGATGGAGCTGTGGGGGTGATCTCTGTCCTCTCCCTGCCCCGTGGTGCTGTGCCCCATTGTCCCTGCACTGAGGGAAGGTGCTCAGGCAGGAGAGCTGAGCTGGGGGTGGCTGGAACTATCTGTGGAACAGGATCCTGGGGGCATCTGGCAGTCAGCAGGTCAGGATACCTGGAATTCCTCTTGGAGTTGAGGATCCCAGCAGCTGCTGACTGCAGCACCACATCCCAGTGGGAGCTGCTGGGCTGGAGTGGGGATTCCAGCAGCTGCTGGATACCTCAGCAGAATCCCAGTGGGAGCTGCTGGATGAGCCTGGAGTAGCCCAGGGCCGACAAAGGCTCTGCTGGGTTTGCTGCTGGGAGTGCTGGGGCTGGAGAGCTGTGGGGACTGAGCTGGGCCGGGGCAGGCTGCATTCCCTGCAGGATAAATCCCTTTCTGAGTCATTCCCAATGCTGCAGGCAGGGCCTGGAACAGCTGATGGTGCAGAGGCACTGGAAGGGGTGGGGAGAGGGAAAGGAGAGAGCATGGGCGGGTGTAGGCAGGGTCCCGGCACTGGGTGCTGCACCTGCCAGCCCCACACAGGGTAGAACACAAACCTTCCTCACATCCCAGAAAGCAGAAATGGCTGGAGCATCTCTGCTCCCTGAGCCTTTGCTCTCACTGAAATCCTGAAAAGCCTGAAATCAGCAGGAATTCCTTGGATTTCTTCGCGGACCCACCAGGGCAGGCTGAGCCCTTTCCCATCCAGCCACCCCCTCCAGCTGAAGATGCACTTTCAGAGCTGCTTTGCTGTGGCTGTAGGAGGAAGGGGGTTGAAAATCTGCTATTCCTGGGGCCCAGGCTCTCCTGTCCTTCCTCCTCCTCCTCCTCCTCCTTCTCTGCAGTCCCTCTGTGGAAATGGCTGTGCCCACTCGAGAAGCTGGCACTGCTGCTTGAAGATGTTCTGCTTCTTTAACAGAGCCTCAGCAGTTACAAAAACTTGTCTTTAAAAATTCATGCTGTTCTGTATCATGTTAAATATTTATTCTAAAGGAACAATGCGTTCCCCCCTCCCCCCTTCTGCTATGATACCTATTTTGCATATGAGCTGATTAATTATTAAGCATCTACATTTTATTTTGACAAACAGAAGATATGCTCCAGTCAGTTGGATGCTGTTGTGTTCTGCTGAGCTGTGAATTCACCTTCCCTCTCCAGGCACTGAGGTCCTCTCTGGTTGTGTCCTGGAGCTCCCTCACACCAGGAATCCGAGCTGGCCACAGCCAGTCCTGGACCTTCATGTCCTTAATCCTGCAGAGCCCTGGCCATGGAGAAAACGGCAGGATCCCCTTTCCCTGCTCACCCAGCAGGGAGCCAGGGTGGTTCCTCAGCCCCAGGTGTTTTTACCTGCCCTGTCACTTGGCTGTGCTCAGGTGATGGTGATGAACTTTTCCGGGATGGAGACATCCCCCTCGGCTGGGGCAGGAAAAGGTGGTGCTGGTCTGGCCCGGCACCCAGGGTGTCCCAGGGCAGCAGTGAGAGCCTGGTGCCAACTCCCACCCCTGGGGGACCAGGGAATGGGGGGGACAATGGGATGTGCTGGGCCCGAGGCAGCTGTGTCCCAGCCGGTTCCGAGCACGGAGCTGCTCCATGACAAACATGGATGGTGGCACGAGGTGCCAGGGGACGTTTTCTGCAGTGAAACTTTGAGCTCCTCCAGGGAAGCCACTGCTGAAGCCAAGACCCAAATTCCCTGAGTGATTCCCGGGGGTGGGAGGGCAGAGCCCTGTCCTTGGAATAGAGAGCTGCCCTGGGGATACAAACGGGTCTGTCATTCCCTGAGCCCGCTGGGCACTGCTCCTTTGGTCCAGCTCTGGAACTGGAGCCTCCTCCCAGGAATTTTGTGGGAGAGGGAAGCAGCTCAGTGGGACTGGAGCCCAGGTGTGTGCTCCTCCCAGCAGGAATGGGCCCCTTCCCTGGGCAGCAGCTCTGGCAGATGTGGTATAAGTGGAGAAAAAGAGCTGTGGCATCCAGGGATCCATCCTGCTGCAGGGACACCTCATGGCACTGCTTCTCTGACCCTGCCAAACCCGGGAACAAGGGCTGAGCAAAGAGCTGATCCCAGGGCAAACTCAACTCCAGGATTATCAGGAATTAATCCTGCTTAGAAAATGGGATTACTGTTCAGGAGAGATGCTGAAAACCCAGCATTTGTATTCTTTGTGAGATTCCAGTGTTAGCCCCTCTTCTCCCCGCCCCAGATTTCCCAAGGAAGAACAAAAATAACTCTGAAGTTTTCACATGGAAATGTGATCTCGGCTGCTTTGCAAGCATGGGAGCATCTCTCTCTCTCTCTGTGCTTCCCAAGCAGGCTTTGCACCAATAAAAACACAGCCATAGGATCCATTTTTGAATTGATGTTCAGGAAACCGGGAAAACGAAGCAAATTGTCTTGAGGTGTTTGTTTGGGGAGCTCTGCCAAAAGAAATGCAATCCCTCAGCGTGTCCTCTTCTAAAGGCCCTGTCAAAAGCGCCTCCTCTGGCTCCACCCTTGGGACTGGAATGGCAAAATGAAGAGACTGGGCAAGGTGGAGATTTCCAAAACATTTGGAGCGGGTTCTTAGGGAATCTTTGTCTCGGGATGAGTTTGGAAGCTCTGTCACAACGAGCATGGTGCAGGGCTTGCTTGATCCACGTGCTGCACACCCCCAGGGTCACTTTCCCACTGGCTGCACTGGAATTCCAGCAAAATCCTGCCAGCCTGGAGTGGAGAAGGCATCAAGCCCTTGCCTCATCACTCCAGAAGGAGCTGTGAGCAGTGCTGGGTTTTGCTGCCTGCCCCACCACTGCTTTTAGGAATGAGAGGGATCATGAATGTTGGAAGTCCCACCTTGAAAGAGGCCATTTTGGGGTGTCAGGCGCTGGCTAGAATAGAAACAGAGCTGTGACATCCCTTTGAGGACCCAGAGCAGGGAGCTGCAGGTGCTGGGTCCAGCCTGGGCCTGGCTGCTGCAGCCTCTCACTGCCCCTGAGGGGCTCTGCTGGACCAGGGATGGAGCAGGGGTCAGCAATAGAGTGTCCCAGTGAAGCAACAGGACAAGGGGCAATGGATTTGAACTGGCAGAGTGCAAGGTTACGTGGGGTATGGGGAAGGAATTGTTCCCTGGGAGGGTGGGCAGCCCAGAGCAGCTGTGGCTGCCCCTGGATCCCTGGCAGGGCCCAAGGGCAGGTTGGAGGGGGCTTGGAGCACCCTGGGATAGTGGAAGGTGTCCCTGCCCATGTCAGGGGTGGCACTGGATGAGCCTTAAGGTCCCTTCCCACCCAACCCATGCTGTGATTCGGTGCCATGGGAGAATTTACAAAGGCAGGCCCAGAGCCTCTCCTGCCAGGGCTGTGCATCAGCAAACGCTGTCTGGGAGGGCAGGGCTGCCTGGTTCCCTTTGATAAGGCTCAGGAGCAGGGCCAGGAATGGAGCTCAGCAGGCACAGCTACAGTGACTGGGTGCAGGAATGCAGGCTGGATTTTGGACCATGGCTTGGAAGGCACCAGCTGATGGAGCAGCTGCTCCCCACCAGCCTTTGTGGCTGTGGTTTTTATCACTGTGACTTTCCCTGAACTGAATTCCCTGTCTGGAAGCTGAGTCTTGCTTTGCCATCTTCTGCTGGATTAAAGAGCCTTCGAGTGTCTGTGGCAGAGGCGTGGCAGAGCAGCGGTGGCAGCGCAAGCAGCACCAAGGAAGGCTGCAAGCTTCTCCTCGTTCTCTGGTGCCACCTCTTAGACCCTTGATGCTCCATATATTTCACCTGTGTGCCCTTTTGTGCTCGTCAGTACATGGCTTATTGCCTTTAATAGCAGGCATCTGTCTGACACAGCTGTAGCCCATTAGGGAGGAGGCTCGGCCACAGCCTCACTCCCAGTTACCACAAGCTGTGTGCCTACAACAAATGTCCCCTGGTTTCCTCCCCTGGAAGTGCTCAAGGCCTCTTATCAGGTCACCTTTTAGCTTTTCTTCAGGGGACAGTCAGATCAGTTGTCTTTACTTCACACCATTTGTCCTGGCTCTTGACATCATTTTAGGCTCTTCTTCACAGCTGGTCTCAGTCTTGTGCCTTTCTCTGAACTCCCTTGGGACAGATTTCCACTGGAGCAATATTCTAACCCTACCTTCCTTTTGGTGCAGTGTGGGCCAGTTTCCTTCTGGACTTGCAGAAGGCCACCCAGGTGGGATTAATCTTGGAGTTCAGTCCCAACACTGTAACTTGAGCTGACATTGGCTGGAAGCTGCACTTCTTATGAGCAGTTGCTGGTTTTGGACATCCCATGGCAGACTTATGGATGGGTGGAACAGGAAGAGCTGGATCTGCTGTGTTTGGACACAGAAAATGAAGTTTTATTTTACTTTATTCCCCTCTCTGTGAAGCTGAGTCTTGGCTCAAGGCTCATCCAGGAGCATCCAGTGCAGGGTGGCAGAGCAGGGCTGAGCTCCATCCCCACCCCTGCACCAAGGAGTGACTGCCAGTCTCCCTGAGACCCAAAGCCATGAGCTGGATTCTGGCCTGTTTGTGGCAGCTGGAGAGAGCTGCATCCTGAGGCTTCCCAGGTGAAGGGAGGGAAATATTCCCCTGGAGAAGCCAGAAATGCTGGCCCAGCTGGAGAGAGAAGACATTCCAGGGCCTTTGCCCACCCCAGAGAGCTGGGGACCATGGGCAAATCAGGGAACTGCTTGTGCAGCCCAGGCAGCTGGGATGGTGATCCCTTGGGAATGGGAGCCAGCCCCTCTTCTTTAGCCCAGGACCCTTTCCTGAGGCTGCCAGCACTGCCTGGGACAGACTTTAGACATTTGGTGACTTTCCTTGGGGCTTCCAGGACAGCCAGGACAACCCTGAATCCCAGAATCCCTGAGCTCTCCTCCTGCTGCCCGTGTCCCCCAGCAGCTGGGCTGGCTGTAGGTCCCCGTCTGCAGGGAGGTCCCCATCCGGTGGCTTTGCTCGTGTCTGAAAGGATACAAAGCTCTGGCAGCTGGGCAGGACAGTCTGATTTTAGTCAGAACAGTCTCAAATCCTACAAAACCTCCATCGCAGGAGGGACAGAACCCACTGACCTGTGGTCCACCCAAGGGTGCCTGGTCCTGTGTCCTGCTGTGCTGAGCTGTTTGGTGTCGGTGTCCTTGGTGACTCTGAGCTTCACTTTCCCTGTTCCCTGTTTCTCCCCACGGATGATCTGTCCCCCCAGCAAGGAGAATTCCCTCAGCTGCAGGGAGCTCCACATCTCCTGATGATGGAGATGGTCACATCACATCTCCCTCAGCCAGGGGCTTGTCCTGCTCCAGGGACACGGACAGGGAGTGACACTCAGGTCTGCACAAACCTCCAAGCAGGCACTGTTTGCTTCCCTCCTTTCCCACGTTTCCTGCGGGAATCCCCTCCCCCACGGGTTCTGCAACCTCCATTTCAGGTGTTTCCATGCGTTTTGGGGGGGAAGCTCTCCTAGACAAAGTTTTAGGGAGGGTAATGATTCCATCCTCTCCCACTGTCTGCTCCAGGCCCTCTCCCGGGAAAGCCCACTCTGTAAATAGCAGGCTGAGTGTTTCCAGGATCCGGAGTGCTTCAGCAATGAATCACATCAAGGGCTCTTAATGCTCGACCTCTCCCATCTCCCTGCAGTTCCTGAGTGCCAGGCTCAGGCTGGGAAGTGCCTGGGAACACTTCCGACCCCTCGCAGCCTGTGCTTGGTAGGGAGCAGAGCTGCAGCTGGACCCCGAGGGACTGTCCTGGCAGCCCCAGCTGCTGCTTCTGAGGGTCTGGGGACACCTGAGCCACCCTCTGTAGGGCTGCTGGTGGCAAAAGGTGCTGGGAGACCTGCACACACGGCTCTGCCACGGGCACTGCTCTGGGAAGAGAGAGACTGGTGGGTTGTACTGGGTCATACTGGGTTGTGCAGGGTCATACTGGGTCATGCTGGGTTGTGCTGCTGGTTTGGGTCTCTAAGTTTCCCTGGATGAAGTCAGGGGAGCCCAGTGATCCCAGGAATGTGGCAATGGGAGCTGGAGGAG
Source organism: Leptocoma aspasia (assembly GCA_013399835.1). Classification (NCBI taxonomy): domain Eukaryota; kingdom Metazoa; phylum Chordata; class Aves; order Passeriformes; family Nectariniidae; genus Leptocoma; species Leptocoma aspasia. Next base: position 97,741 of record VXAX01000711.1, read on the forward strand.
GCCCCTGGGATCCTTGCTGGGAATTCCACAACTCCCTGCCAGGAGGGGACAGCCGGGGGGGTCGGGCTCTGCTCCCAGGGAACAGGGACAGGAGGAGAGGGAACGGCCTCAGGCTGGGCCAGGGGAGGCTCAGGGTGGACATCAGGAGGAATTTCCCCATGGAAAGGACAGTCAGGCCTTGGAAGGGAGTGTCCAGGGAGGATTGCAGTCTCCATCCCTGGAGGTGTCCTGCATGTGGCACTCTGCTCTGGGCTGGGATCAGCCACAGATTTGACTCAGTGACCCTGGAGCTCTTTCCAACCGGAATGATTCTGTGATTCTGTGATTCTGATTCCACACTGCAGGAACAGCTCACAGCAACACCGTGCAGAGGCAGGGGCTGTGTGGGGCAGGCTCTCTCTTGCCCAGAGGTGTGGGACAGCAGCCCCAGATCAGATTCCACCTTGGAGCTGCAGAACTTTGGAGTGGCTCAAGCACTGAGACACCAGAGTGCAGAGAGCTCCTTTGGTCAGGCAGGGCTTACTGTCAGCAGCTGGAGCTAAAATCCATGTTTGAGGAGCAGGAGGTGGCTGCTGGGACAAGGTGGGGGCGGGTCTGGGGCAGCTGGGTCAGAGGACAAAGTTGGCACTTCCCTCCGGACCAGCTGTGAAAGAGAATTAAATCCACGGAGTTTTGTTGTGTCTGCTTTTGAGGAGGTCAGAAAAACCATTCTCTCCTGTGCTGTGCAGTGATTCCAGGCAGGAATCCTGCCGCTGGGACAGGCTGCTGTCCCCTGTGTTCCCCCTGCTGGCCCTGGCACACACAGGAGCTGCAGGACAGTGCTCTGGCCGTGGCTCCATCCCTGGCAGGCTGGCAATGGGAATGGATGGAGCTGGTGGTCTTAGGGAGCTTTTCCAGCCAGACTCCATGACTGCATGCCCAGAGGAGGAACATCCTCCCCGAAGGCACACACCTTGCCCTGGACACTGCTGGGGGCTCTGCTGGGGGATCTGGTGATCCAAACGAGCTGCAAAATCCAGCTTTGCACAGAATTCCCTGGGTGGGTGGTGGCAGTGGCTGAGCTCTGGCTCAGGGCTGTTGTGTGCAGAGAAACCAGGGTAAGCACAAAGCAACTGGGAAAAAAATTAAAAATAAATAATTTTTTAAAAAGTTTTTTAAATTTAAATTAGTTTTATTTCTTTTCATGTTGCAAGGCTGCATTTTCTTTCCCTCATTTTCTGCTCCTCTTAGAGGCTGGTACTGCTGAAGTGGTTGTTTTGTGCTTATTCCTTTAATTAGTTTCTTAGCAGCTTCCCAGCTTTCCTATGGAGACTTGTTCTTCTTCTGAAGTTGATTTCTTAAGGTTAGGCTTAAAAAAGCTCATCCATAGAGAAAGACATGAAGTGAAAGGGAAAGCCTGGCTGTAGGAATGATGCAGACACATTTGCTGGGCCTCAGTGTACAGTTCTGATGAACTGGGAGAGAGCCAGGGGCTGGGATTTGACCTTACAGGTCACGAACTTTGACCATCATCAAGCATCACAGAAATGGCCAGAGGACTGAAGCACTTGTACTGTTAGGAAAGGCTGAGAGGTTGGAATTACTCAGCCTGGGTAAGAGAAAGCTCTGGAGAGAGCTCAGAGCCCCTTCCAGGGCCTGAAGGGGCTCCAGGAGAGCTGGAGAGGGACTGGGGACAAGGGATGGAGGGACAGGACACAGGGGATGGCTTCCCACTGCCAGAGGGCAGGGATGGATGGGATATTGGGAAGGAATTGTTCCCTGTGAGGGTGGGCAGGCCCTGGCACAGGGTGCCCAG
>VXAX01000711.1:115267-125811 GCA_013399835.1 Leptocoma aspasia
GTAAGGTGTAATACTCATCTGTGCTACTTTGGTTCTTTATTTTTATTTATTTATTTATTTATTTATTTGGTTTTCCCATAGCCTGCTGTTGCTGATGTATTATTTATACAGCAGGAAATTAGACTCTGAGGACTCAAGTATTCTTCAAATAAGCTTCCTAATTCTGTCAATTAAGAATGCACAGGCTGCTGGGGTTCTGGCAGGGGATGAGCCATGCAGGAGTGAAAGCTGCCTCTGGTCATTGCTCTGATGTGCTGCTGCAGAGATTTTCAGCTGGAGGAAAAATCTCTTGGTCCCAAAATCAAAGGTGTGAGATGCTGGGAGCATTATATGGAGCAGTTCTGGCTGATCCCAGGGGGACAGACAAGTTCCCTGTGCTCTGGCTGGGGAATGCTGAAGTGCTGAGTGTGTGGTCACTCCTTGTTCTGCTCTGCAGTGAAATCTGGGGCTTTTCCTTGCTGGTAACAAATGGCTGCCAGGGCTGGGAGCCTGTCAATGATGAGTTCGGGGTCATTTACTCCCTAATTAATGCAGTAATTCTTCATGTGCTCCCGGTGTAGCTCTAGAGCAAATTAGTTAATGTGTAATTAATACATAAAAGAGCATCTTCCCTCCTTCACTGCCCTTCTTTGACCAACCATTTGGAAATGAGTTTGGAATTCTCCTGGAGCAGGACCGGGCACAGGGCTGCAGGATGGGCTGTTCCCACCTCCCACGGGAAGGGGAAGGCATGGGGCAGAGGGACCACGAAGAGCCTGTGTCCAACATCCAGCTGTGTTCCCTTCACCTGCTGTGCCCCAGCTGTGCCTGAGCATTCCAGAGCCAGGGAAAAGCCCTGGGGTAGCTGGGGCCGAGGGAATTCTTACCAGCACATTCCCAGTGTTCTGGTGCATTCCTGCACAGGAATCCAGCAGGGGAAGGACTGGATGCTTGTCCTGCCCTGGGGTAGCTGTGAGAAAGGTGATCCGTCTCAGAGGTCACCCGTGTCCCCTCCTGCCTCTCCTNGGGAGCACTGGGAGTTGGCACTGGCTGGGAAATTCATGGTGGTTTTTTTGTCATGAGCCCTTGTGGCCGTGGCAGTGGGGCTGAGAGGTCTCCTGGGAATGCTGGTGGAGGTTTTCCTGAATGTAGAGCTGCAGAGGAGCTCCTGGGAGGCTGGAATGTTTATTTTGGCCAGCCCAGCACAGCTGTACTCATCACAAGGTGTGATCACGCCTGCAGAGAGAGGCCCCCAAGAATAATTTTCAGCTCCCATCCCCTTGGTTCCAGCAGACAAGGCGAGAAATGGTACAATGCAGTTGGGGGCTATTGTGAAAAGCCTCTGCAAAGGATTTCTCACAGTGTGATGGAAGCTGGAATACTCATCTGGGCTCCTTTGGTTCTTTATTTTTATTTATTTATTTTTTTATTTATTTGGTTTTCCCATAGCCTGCTGTTGCTGATGTATTATTTATACAGCAGGAAATTAGACTCTGAGGACTCAAGTATTCTTCAAATAAGCTTCCTAATTCTGTCAATTAAGAATGCACAGGCTGCTGGGGTTCTGGCAGGGGATGAGCCATGCAGGAGTGAAAGCTGCCTCTGGTCATTGCTCTGATGTGCTGCTGCAGAGATTTTCAGCTGGAGGAAAAATCTCTTGGTCCCAAAATCAAAGGTGTGAGATGCTGGGAGCATTATATGGAGCAGTTCTGGCTGATCCCAGGGGGACAGACAAGTTCCCTGTGCTCTGGCTGGGGAATGCTGAAGTGCTGAGTGTGTGGTCACTCCTTGTTCTGCTCTGCAGTGAAATCTGGGGCTTTTCCTTGCTGGTAACAAATGGCTGCCAGGGCTGGGAGCCTGTCAATGATGAGTTCGGGGTCATTTACTCCCTAATTAATGCAGTAATTCTTCATGTGCTCCCGGTGTAGCTCTAGAGCAAATTAGTTAATGTGTAATTAATACATAAAAGAGCATCTTCCCTCCTTCACTGCCCTTCTTTGACCAACCATTTGGAAATGAGTTTGGAATTCTCCTGGAGCAGGACCGGGCACAGGGCTGCAGGATGGGCTGTTCCCACCTCCCACGGGAAGGGGAAGGCATGGGGCAGAGGGACCACGAAGAGCCTGTGTCCAACATCCAGCTGTGTTCCCTTCACCTGCTGTGCCCCAGCTGTGCCTGAGCATTCCAGAGCCAGGGAAAAGCCCTGGGGTAGCTGGGGCCGAGGGAATTCTTACCAGCACATTCCCAGTGTTCTGGTGCATTCCTGCACAGGAATCCAGCAGGGGAAGGACTGGATGCTTGTCCTGCCCTGGGGTAGCTGTGAGAAAGGTGATCCGTCTCAGAGGTCACCCGTGTCCCCTCCTGCCTCTCCTGGCCTGGACAGTGTCCCTGCCACTGCAGGCACTCCCAGGGCTCTGCCTGAGGGAAGGAGCTTTATGGCTGCAGCACAGTTTTTCTTTTTTATCATTGCTGTGGATTTAATGTCCACTGCAAATGCAGATCTCTGCATCTGGAGGAGGGCTGGAGGCTGCTCTGCCTGCTCTGCTCAGGAACCCCTCAGGAGAACACGAACACAGCCCTCAGGTCCTGCCCAGGGGACAGGACAGGACTGCCACAGCTGCCCCGTGGTAGGGCGAGCTGGGTGATCCCTCTGCTCCTGGGGCACTGCCAAGGAGTAGTCCAGGAGAGGATGGATTGGGAATGTGGAACCAGCCCCTGTGCAGGCAGAGACGTCCCCACCACCCTCCAGCCCTTCCCAGTCCCCAAAGCCTCACAGGGGACACCGCAGGGCCTGCTTGGCACTGCCTGTGCCAAGTGAGCTGGGATCCCCAGCCACAGGGGAGAGAGAAATAATTCCCATTAAGGGTTCTGTAACTCTTTATGGCCTTGGATCCCTCTCTCTGACAGCTAAACAAGTGTCTCCTCCCAGCCCTCTGCAGCCTGATCCTTGTGGAAAACTGGAGCTGCTGGGAGCAGGGCTGTGACTCTGGAAGCAGTTTGTGGTCCTGATGGCAGTGTGGAGAGGTGAGATAGCCCAGTCCTTTGGACTCACTCAAAACCAGAACTCAGCAGCCCCACAGCAGCAGTGAGCTGCAGGAGATGCCATGAGCTGGGTGGTGCTCAGGGAGGTGCATGTTGGAAGTGTTCTCTCCCATTTTCCATGCAGCCAGAGCCAAACCCACCCAGGCGTGTCCCTGTGCAGGCAGCTTGGCACGAGAGCAGCAGAGGTGCTGGTGGGTGGCAGTGACCCTGCAGTGCTGGGGGGAGCACAGTGTGGCCCCTGTGCTGCTTTTCCAGCTGCTGTGGCAGGGGGAACACCCTGGGTGCAGCCTCAGGGTCTCTGGGAGCGGGGTGGGACAGAGCAGAGCCATAGCGGGAATGTCCCACCACCCCTGATCCAGTGCTCTCACCTTTTGTCACCCTGGCAACACCCAGCCCCTCCCTGGGGGTTTTCCAGGGCCTTCATCCCAGGTGCCTGGACCTTGTTTTTCCCTGCCTCCCACAGGACTCAGCACTTTTGGCCATCTCCATCTCCCCTCAGTCCTCCCACACCTGCCAGGACGTGCTGGTGCCTTCACTGCCTTTTGCCCTGGGCAGGTTTCCCTCTGTGCTTTGTGGGCCAGGAGCAGCCCATCCTCCCCCTGGGCACAGCCTCGGGTCCTTTGGGAGAACAACAAATCCACAAATTGGGAGCAAACCTCAGCTCGGAACCACAAAGGCTTCGACCCCTGGATTGAGCTGAGAGAAAAGCTGCCAGCAGGCTCTGGCTCACAGGCTCTTCCTGCTGTGAGGAAGCTCATGGAATCTAAACCACACGTGGCATCGGAGCTCCCCGTGCCCTTCATGCTTGTGGGGGAATAAAGGCTTTTCTTCTCAGCTCTGCTGAATGCAGGGCTGAGCCTCTCCCTCTGCAAACGTTTGCTATGGAAACCAGGCCCTGCTCTGACAGCTCCAGCCCTCAGGCAGCGAGGAACCAGAGACGAGGCTCCGGGGTGGGCAACAATGAGCAGGAGAGAGACTCTGAGCCTCTGCTGCACCTCACCGGGACACACGTGGGGCAGCTCCTTGGCTTTCTGGCCTTGCTCCCAATTTGGGAGGGCAGGAGTAGAGAGGGGGACTCGGCACAGGGAGGGCAGAACAGCCGAAATCTCCCCATTCTGCTCATTTCTAAACGGATCCTTTTCTCCTCATTATTTCTCTTCTCAGCGGTTTCCAGCCCTTCCAGACAGGGATGCACAGAAATATCAGGCAGTGTTTTAAAGAGGCAGCACACTTACAAACTAGGAGATGTGTCATTAAAAGTTTGGGTTATTCCTGCTTTTCTGCTTTTGCCAGGAGCATGGCAGGGACCTGCCAGGCAGCTCCTGGGAATGTCAGAGACTGTGCCTGAGAGGAAGAGCTGGCCAGCCCTGGGGATCATTTTCCTGTCATTCTCAGACACCTCTGTCATGGCAGGAATGTCCTGCAGTGCTCAGGAACGGGGGAACCCATGGGGGCTTGCCCGCCCACATTCCCAGCCTCTGCTGCCAGGGCTGTCCCGAGTGGAGCAGCTCCCCGCAGAGCCGGGAGGAGGCTTTGTACAACAGTGGGGCAAACTCTCCTCCCCTCAGGGCCGACAGGGCCTCATTGGAGGCTCTTGCAGGGGTGTCACTGCAAAAAAAACAAGGGATCAGCCCCAGGGTGTGAGAGTGTGTCCCCTGTTTACAGGGTGACCAAATTACAAGGGAATTTCCAAATACTCTTTGTCTGCCAAGTAAGGCAAAGACCCCAGAAAGTTCTTTCCGAAATTGGTACAGGGACACCTCGTAGGACCTTTTGAACTTCACCTCAAACCTGGGGCTGTCCGACTGGACAGGGGCCAAAAGGTTCCGCCTGGGTAATTAGGTAGAAAATGGACAGAACAAAAGATTTTAATCGCTTTTGTGGCGTGTCTTAGCAGGGCAAGGATCTCTTGCACCTGGCACGGTTTTTCTCTGTAAAGAGCTTTGTTATTTTGTTTCTTATTAAACCTTTTTCTGTTTCAAACACTGCCACTAGAGACATCCTGCTACTTTTATGCCGTTCAGGGTAGCTGGGCTATCCCGGGTGTAATAGGGGAAACCTATTACCATGGGGATGTGTACATCCAATCTCCTTGTCCAGTGAGGTTTTTTTGATCATTTGAAAGTCCCTGCAGGTCACCTTTGCACTCAGTGGAGTCCAGGGCGTGGTGTTTCCTCCTCAGGCGCAGTTTCCCAGAGTCTGGAGCCCAGACTGATGCTCTCCCCCACATCCGAGCGCTGAAATGCACCTGCAAACACCAGCCCACCTCTGGCATCTGTGGGGCACAGCAAATCCGTGCTTGAACCAGAGCTGGCCCTTGAAAAGGGGGAAAAGAATTTATCCTTCCACGGATCAGCTCCAGGACCCTTTCGGAGGAGTCCCTGGCTTTCCCGTTCTCCAGCCAGTCCCACATTTCAGGCAGGAAAGCCTGAGCTGCCTCTGCGGCTACACCAGCTCTGTAAATCACCTCCCCCCGCCTGCCTGCCCTCCCCAGGAGTGCTTAAATCAACCCTAAATGAGCTCTTTTAAGGAAATGCGGGCAATCAGCGCTGAGTTATTGCGACGCACAAGGGCTTTCTTAAAAGCGACTTATTGGTCATCTGCACTCCAGAAGGCACAGCCCTGAAAATCAGCCCGAGGGCCGAGCCTTGAGCTCAGCCTATGCTGGAGGATTGTCAGCACTGTCCTCCCTCCCTGCTGGCTTTTCAAACCATCCCCTGTCCTTTCACACCATCCTCTTCAGTGCTCAGGCTCTGGTTTTGAGCCCTTCTTCTGCTCTTTCCCCACTGCCCTGCTGGGAGCCCACCAGAAATCAGAAAATCATGGAAAATGGTGCCCTGTTCCTGAGGAAGGGGTGTTGCTCTCTCCAGGGTGTTGCGATTCGGGAGCCTGTCCCTGAGCCTTTCTCATCCACCCTGTCTGCAAACAGCTGCAAACCTCAGGAACAGGGAAGAAGATTCCCAGAGAACACAGTTTGGGGATATTTCATACTCCTCCTTCTCTCTGAGGTTCAGGTAGAGTTCATGTTTTCATCTTCTTTGCCAGAAAAATAAAATAGCATTATAGAGAAAGAAGCTGGCACCTCAAAAGATTTGCTCAGTACCCTGAGATCAGTGGCAAACCCTGAAATGTGGCAGAGCTGTAGCATGGGACTTCCTTACATCCCTGCCTTTGTGCTGAGCCAGGGGAGCTCATGTCCCCTCCCCGCCTCTCCTCCTGTGCCTGAGGAGGGCCAGGGATGGAGCAGCTTGTGTTTAACAGGAACACGGACACTCCCCAGCAGCCTGATCCCATCATTTCCCTCTCGGTGCTGGCGGTGAGTGACAACTCTGTAATCTCCCTGGGGGAAGTCATCCCGTGGGTCAGCCTCTGTCAAGGAAACCATAGGCGATGTTTGGAGTTCCTTCTCTGAATTCTCCTGCTTTAAAAGCATTTCAGAGTTGCCTCTTGTCTGTAATGTCAGGGGAGTGGTGATAAATGTCATCCCTCCCCCAGTACCTGCAGCCAGGTGTGGGTTTCTGACAGGCTGGGGCGTTTTTGGGGTGCAGAAAGGAGAGCAGGAGCTGGAGTTCAGCGCACGGAGAGGCTGCAGGAGCAGTGGGAGAGCAGAGCTTAGTGGCAGCTGTTGGGAAAGCAATGTCTTAGGATTACAAACCATTGGTGACCTCGCTCTCTCCAGGGCCTGACACTTTTCACTGAAGTATTAGTTATTTATCCACACTGAGTGTGCCCAAACCTGGTCATGGTCACCTAATCAATCCAAATTCCTAGGCCCTGGAAGGGGCTCTGAGCTCTCCCTGGAGCCTTCTCCTCTCCAGGTGAGCACCCCCAGCTCTCCCAGCCTGGCTCCAGAGCAGAGGGGCTCCAGCCCTTGGAGCAGCTCCGTGGCCTCCTCTGGACTCAATCCAGCAGCTCTGAATCCTTCTGCTGTTGGACCCAGGGCTGGATGCAGTGCTCCAGGTGGACCAGGGGTCAGCAAATAACGAACTCGAGATAATTTGTGACAGCCTGATGGTGTCACCTCCCTGTGCTTTGCCATCAGGCTCGGAAGCAGGGCAGCCAAGGCAGAGGCTGGAGATCCATGGTCCAGGCTGCTGCCAGCGGCCACCCCAAGTGATGCACAACTGGGAAGGGACAGTGTCACCGCTCCCCTGAGCCAGGCTAGCCAAACAGAGCACGAGCTGTCACACCGGCAAGCGGCGGCGAGTGTGGGGAACTGCTGGAGCTGGGGGGCAAGTTCCAGGCAGAACCTTTGGGTGGCTGCCCTGCAGGGAGGGGGATCTCGGCAGCGGGAATCAAGCCAAGAATCCAGAGGAGACTCTTCCAGGGTTGAGGTTCTGGGTTTATTCCGGGATAGGAGATAACACACCAAAGGGGGCAAGCCAGGAAGAGCCCTGAGCACCTTCATGCTCGGGATTTTAAACAGCTGGGGTGGGAACAACCATTAACCAATAACAGAACCTCAGGGAGCGGTAAGGGGGATCACATGTGCCAGCAGGGGAAGGGAGGGGGGACAAAGGGGTGACTTGGACCTATGGGGCATCGAAGGAACAGTGATGGGCATCAGGGGAGATAGGCTTGGGATTGGTCCAAAGGATGATTGTCAAGGAACCTTCTGGATAACGGAGTTGGGTTTTCTTGAGTGGCGGGGCGAAGAGAGTGGGGTTTTACTGAATGACAAGGAGGAGGGCACCTTATTAGGAAAGGATGGGGGGATACCATCTGGGGTCTAACCACAGGGGCAGGGGATAGGGGGCAAACAGGAATAAACCCCTAAACAATGGAACAGGTGACAGCAACTGACTAAGTAAAAAACAACTATAACAGGAGAGGAGAGGGAAGTGGTGTTCTGCAGCTCATCCTCCCCATCCCAGATGCACCCAGCAGTGCAGGGATCCCGAGGGAGCAAGCAGAAGACAGCAGGAGGATGCAGTGGGGGAAGGAACCCTTTTCCCCCACCCTTCTCAGCAGAGCATTTCTGGTTTTTACTTCCCAGCTGTGTCATGTCAGATAGAGGAACAGTCCTCAGAGCAAGGCCTGAAATAAACCTTCTCCTTCTGCTCTCTGTCCTGCTCTTGAGTTCATCTCCTGCCTCATTTTGTGTAAGCTATGATTGTATTTGTCATGGCAAAACTGTTTCAGTTTCCTGTCCTTCTTGGCAAGGTTCCTGACCCAGCCCATTCGCTCCTCTCAAATCCATTTGGATGTGGCTTTGAGCTGAAGAGTTCCATGCCTGAGCGGCCCCCCTTTCTCTGGAGCCTCCCACCAAGCACTGAGATGCTCAGGGATGCACAGGCACAGCTTTAAGCGTGGGAATTTGCCTGGGAAGTGCAGGTGGACACAGAGTTTCATAGGACATCAGGGCTGTGGAGGAGCCTCTCCTCATGCTGTAATGCTCCTGCATCAACATTGTCACTGTGAATAGGTGCAGGGGCTGTCTTTTGCAAGAAACTGCTGATTTTTAACCTGGACATGGGATCTGACAGCTCTGCTCCCAGGATTTATGTGCCTTGGAGAGCACCCGAGGGATGGTTCTTCTCACCCAGCAGTTGTGCGAGTGTGTGACAGTGTGTGTGCAGAGCTTCATCGTGTGGTGTTGGGACAGAGCTGCAGCTGATCGTCCAAGAGGGGCTTGGTTGTTTAAAAAATCATGATTTACACCCAGGGACTGTGCTTTCCACCCTTTTAATTCACCTTCCCATTTTCCTAGGATCTGTCCCATGCTGTGCAGCTGTTAACAGTGTCTGAAATGTTTAGCTCTCTTCATAGGCAAGAATTTCTCAATTTACATCTTAATTTTTGTTTAGGGATGGAGCCCATCAGCATCTGGGTTTGTTTGTGCTGTGCTTGGCAATGGTGCCCAGCTCAGCTCTTCCCCAGCCCAGGCTGTCACACCAGCACTGGGGCTGTGACCGGGCTGGCACCAGCCCTGGGTGTTTCCCGTCAGTCAGCCCAGGTGTCTGCAGCTGGTGCACACTTTTCCTTGCAGTCTGAAGTTGTTTTCTCTCTCTGTAATGTCAGATACCATGCAGAGCCCGCAGAGGCCGTGTTCTGAAATGTCACATTGTTTGTGCTTCCTCTGGGGGACATCGGGGCAGGGATTGCAGCTGAAGGTCAGCTCGGACCATTCCTCTTAAAGGTTGGGCCTTCATGCAAATGTTGGCAATGATCTCAGGCAGAGCTGCGGCCCCTGCCCTCCCACTCCTGTCGTTCCAGACAGTCCCAGGGACCTGGTGAGGGATGGAAAACTTGTCCTGTGCTCCAGCTCCACACCTCAGGTGGGCAGTGTGATGAATAAATGGCCAGGAGACCTTGTGCTCCAGTCTTGAATAGGCTTTTATTAAAGGAAAGCCTAAAGGGGTGGGGGCTTGGGGTTTGCGTCGATGACCCAGAGGAGGAATGTGCAAACCTGTCTATTGCCGTGGTCCGTGCATTGACAAAGGACTTTTGACAATAATATCAGAAGGCTAAATATGATTTATTAACATGACTCCGTAATACAAGGATTTGGGCTATTATCTGCCCAGCCTGGAGCATCCAAAGCTCCTGCCTCAAGCTCCATCCAAGGAATGCCAGAATAGCTTACACAATCAGAGATAACAACTTTTCACCTCATAGGCTGAGAAGAAGAGAACCCCCATCTCCCATTAATAGGAGACAGGCAGAGAAATCCAAATGTCCTTGAAACACAGCTCAGAGATTTGTTTACAGAAACTCGTACAGAGTAAAAGACAGTAAAAAGACACTTTCCCATGGGAAGAATTTTCTGCAGGCCTGCATGCAGAGAAACTTATAATATGTTCTTGCAACACCGGCAGGATTGGGGTCTCCGTCCTCACAGGATCCATCCGAAAACCTCACTTGGCTCCTTGGTCCAGGGAGGTCTCTCCGCTCTTCCCGGCAACTTTCCCAATGCGTGAGTGTGGGTCTTTGGTCTGTCCTCACAAGGGCTCGGTGTGCAGGGTCATTAGTGTCTGCTGTCTGTACTCATTAATTAATATGCACTAGGTGCAAGTGCTCATGGGAAATGCGGAAGTCCTCCGGGGGAGCAGCGGCCAAGTTACCCGACGGAATAACGGGAGCAAAAGGGGCACAAACTACTGGGAACTGGGGAGTGAAACAGGTAGGATTTCTTTACACAAACTAGGGAAGTAGAACTGGGGTTAAAACTGGGACTGTAAGGATAAATACATTGAGTGGGGGACATAAGCAGGGGTGGAACAGGTGAACACGTGATCTGTGGAGTAAATGAACAGGTAATTAGTCATTAATTTTATTCATGACAGGCAGGAAAATGCAGAAGAGGCAGAAGTGGGGATGTGCCTGTTCAGCTGATATCCCGCTCTCTGGAAATCTGGGTGGGATCCTCTCTCCATCAGAGCCCATTCAAAAGTTCTTTAAAGCGCCACACCTTCTCAGAATCTCCAAAATCACAGTTACAGGATCCCAGATGGGTGAGGTTGGAGGGACCCCAGGGGGTCACTGGTGCCACCTCCCTGCTCCAGCAGGGCCATCCCAGAGCA